>VMDO01003915.1:104244-134489 GCA_007922755.1 Pedetes capensis
CTCATAGCGACCCTCTGTACAACAGGGGAAACACTATTGTCAGTGCTTCTCTGCTGTTCATAGGGTTTTCAATGGCAGATTGATTTTTGGGAGGGGGTTGCCAGGTCCTTCTCCCAAGCCTACAGCTTCTGGTGTTCCCAGGAGGTCTCCCATCCAGGTACTAACCAGGCCCGACCCTGCTTAGCTTCGGAGATCTGACAGGATCGGATGCCACAGGGCTACCGCTGCAGGCAAAATAGGATACTACTACTTCAAAATTCATAAACTATTTACAAAATCTATGAAGAAATTCATACATGAACAATATTTAGAACAGCCTGGCAGCCTGGCATGTAAAATGTATAAGATATTATATATAGTATGTGTGTGTGTATAAAATATGTACATCGAATATATATGAGCTACACATATATTGTATACAAAATGTGCTATATAAATATAATGCAATATGAATAACATAAATTAACATACCATTGTTTCATTTTTAATGTTTTCAAGACTTTTAGGAACCTCACGCCATCATGCATTCCATATACTTCCCTCTAAAAGGTACACAAGGGAATTTTTTTATGTTTAGTGCTGGTGTGAGGTTAGCTTGTTGCTCCTTGAGACACCAACCATCCTGTTTGATGGCAGCAGCTCCCCACTTTACTTCGCTTTACTGTACCATCCATGACCAGCATGAGCTGACCGTTTCTATCAGATTAACTTCATATATTTTAACTTTTAGCAATAATGCTACATGTTGTTGTTGTTGTTGTTGCTGTTAGGGGCTGTCGAGTTGGTATCTGACTCATAGTGACCCTCATAGGGTTTTCAATGGCTGACTGTTTCGGGATTGCCTTGGGAGTGGGTTGCCAGGCCCTTCTCTCATAATCATGCTACATAGCCACTTTTTAATTTAATTTCCAGGATACCCTTGTTTCTCACATTCCAAATAGGTTGAGTATGGGTAGAGGGTACTGTGTGATGAGAAGACAGCATTTCAAATGTGAAAGGTGGTATTTTCTGTCCTTGCTTTCCCATGTAGTTCCTAAATAATTCAGATGCATATTTTGCATGAACTCAAGTTTTAGCTAATCTCTATTCTATGTAAGTAATGTTAGTGATTTATCACTGAGCAGAAATGTGTTTAATTATGTCATTTTAATATTATGTTTTGGTAAATCCCTTTGTTTGACTATTAACAGTGCTGGCAAACTAATAATTAGGCACAGAACTGATTAATAAGCTTTGACTGTTAACAATTCAATTTTATTATTTTAGCTTGACACTTATTGAAGGCTTGTATGCTCTTAGGCTGGTAATTTAAATGATACATTTTAATTGATTTGCATCTATCATTCTCTTTCATTTACGCATATGAACTGTATTTGTAACCAATGGGTTGTCAATGGTATCTATTCAAGAGGTACTTTGGAACCCTATCTATCCCCAAATCTTTGCTTTATTGCTAAAGATTATTAAGCACTTCCACATTATAGACACAAAGAATGACTTGGGATTCAAATGAAAACAAGTTTAAATAGACTGTAAATTATTTCTCAGCAGACTGACTTCTGCATTAAATACACAAATTAATGTGCATTGCCATTTCAGCTAAGGAATCACCATTTTCTAGACTCTAAACTTTAATGCCTTATCATAAAACATAACAAAATCTAAATAAAATACTAATTCAATTGCATGATCATGTCATTGAATATCAGATCTCAAAGTAAAAACTTCTTTAGCCTAGTTATCCTTTGTTAGTTAGGTGCTGTGGAGTTGTATCTGACTCATAGTGACCCTCACAGGGTTTTCAATGGCTGATTATTTTGGGATTGCTTTGGGGGTGGATTGCCACATCCGTCACCCATGGTTATCCTTTAGTAATTACTAATATTTATCAGATAGTACTCAAATTGTGCTTAAAAGATAAAACTAATATTACCAAATGTTTAAAATATTCATTTGTTTATTCAATAATTTCTTCACTCATTCAATGCTATATTGGACTCTGCTAATCCTTTGTCAGTATTTATTAATTTTATCTGTCTTTCATTTCTTTCTTCCATTTTCTTTCCTCCATTTCTTTCTTTATATTTCTGAGTCAAGCAATCTTTTACATTTTCATTTCATATGTGGGACCTGATTAATTTATGCCCATTAAAAGTACCATCACTCCATCAACAGTGATAGACTCAGGCTGAACTTGAAGGGTACACTTCATCATAATGATGTAAGAGCTTTGCATGTCTCTATACCAAACAACATAGCATGTGACTTCACAAAGCAGACATTCTTGAAGCTAAAAAAGTGAGACAGAAATATAGCAATCAATGGAGACTGTTATATTGACAATTATTATTAATAAATATTAGAAGTTATAACTTACTTTGTACCATACATCTGCTAATATATATTACTAATGTATGTTATTAATACACATATTCCCCCACATCTGTCAGCTTGTGCTGTGGGGTTTTGCATGTTGCTGTAAGGCTGAAAGCTATCCCACTAGTATTTCAGATACAAGCAGGGCTACCCATGGTGGACGGGTTTCAGCTGAGCTTCCAGACAATGACAGACTGGAGAGAAGGACCCAGCAGCCCACTCCTAAAGCAATTAGCCATTGAAAACCTTATGAATAGCAGTGTCGAATATAGTGCCAGAAAATGAGCCACACAGACTGGAAGGCATTCAAAATATGACTGGGGAAGAGATGCCTCTTCAAAGTAAAGTCTACCTTTATTAAGGGAATGGAGTCAAGCCCCTAGGAAATCCATTTAGTGATGTGGCACAACTCAAAATAGGAAGAAACATAGTAGCTACAACAATGGTCACAAACATAAAAGGATTGTGTGCATGGCACAGTGTTGGGTGGTGTTTCATTCTGTTGTACAAAAGGTCACTATGAGTCAGACCTGACTCAATGGCACCTAACAAACAACAATAAGACATGTACTAATAGTGTTGTGTAATAAATAACCCTAAACCTGACCTGGCAATCCACACCCAAGGCAATCCCAAAATGGTTAGCCATTGAAAACTCTATGAGGGTCGCTATGAGTCGGATACCCACTCGAAGCCACCTAAAAACAACAACAACAAACCTCAGTATCATAATAAGCATTAATTGCTCAGGCATCAGTGATGTTCAGCTAGGCAGTTTTCCTGTTTTTCTCAGTCATCAGGGGTTTGGCTCTTACCTAATTAGGTTGTGGCTTTGATTGCCACAATTGGAGTGCCTCATCTCTGGTCCACATATCTTTCATCCTCTTCCTGGGAGCAATGACTTGGTTTGGGCATTTCCTTTTAATGATGACAGGGTGAGAATGAGCAAGCCCTGTAACTCTTCCAACATTCTTTTTGTGTGATGCTGGCTAAGATTCATTTTCCCCAAAGCAAACAGAGTGGCTAAAGTCAGAATCACAGAGTAGGAGCCTGAAAAAGGTAGAAACAACCAGGAAGGGTTAAAGAATTTTAACTATTGTTACAATAAATTTGTTATAATTAATATAATTAATAATAATTATTATTATTGTTATATTAATATAATTAATGATTAATATAATTTAATTTTACAAAGCCCACATTACAAGAGCAAATAAAAACCTATACTATGATGACCATAAAATGCCTGCAGCTGAAGCCCTGTGGAGTCTGATCCCATCAGATCTTGGAAGCTAAATAGGGTCAGGCCTGGTTAGTATTGGGATGGGAGACCACCTGAGAACACCAGGTGCTGTAGGCTTGGGAGATGGACCCATAAACCCCCTCCCAAAAATCAATCCACCATTGAAAACCCTATGAACAGCAAGAAGCACTAACAATAGTATTTCGCCTGTTGTACATAGGGTTGCTGTGAGTAGGACACTGACTTGATGGAATCTAACCACAACCTGATGACCACAGCTCCTCTTGTTGTTATTTCTCAATCACAGCCTTACAATGTATTTTCTGATTTCTACTTTCTCTTTTATGGTGGCTATTTGGTGACCTTTAATTTAACTATTCCATGTGAACCTTATACTACCCCTCGAGGCCACTTTGGTATATAGTTAGTGGGAAGACTTATATTTACCAGAATACTTCTTTCCCTGTAGGAAAATCAAGGTGAAATAAAAGAAGGAAAGAAATGTATAACAGAATGAAAAGAAATCTACATTGAAGAATAATGTGGCATCAGCATAATGTTTTATGAGTTTAGGAATATGCTTAAATAATTTAGTCTTCAATTTCTTTCTGGGTATTATGAAAGCCAACATCATCTCAGCTTGATGTGTCATTTGGTAAACCATATTTGACAAAACATTTGAGATTTGAAGGCCAGCATGTGGCTTAATGGATAATAAATAAATGTGTATCATTTTTTTTTGTCAACTCTTCCTATGGTATGGATGGAAACACATACTTTTTCTAGTAGGTGTGACAACCTCAGGCCTAAAAAGAATTGAGTTCAGTAAAAAAAGCTCTTCTACTTTTCTGGAAGAAAACTATCAATGCAATACAATTATGGACAATTCTTTCTTTTTACATAGCCAGCTCTGCTAATCTGTTGTGATATTTAACTGTTTCCTCTGTTACATGATGCAAAGTGCTTTTCTGTCCAGCATCTGCTGAGAAAGGTAGGGAGAGGCCAGTACATGAAAGGGTAGTATGACTGTCTCTTTCATTGGGGAATTGTGTCTTGCCATCTGCTTTTATGTTTTCTGCTTTCTGTTAGGGAGCCACATACCCTCCAACCATAGGTTCCCTACAGAGCCTCTAATAAGTTGAACTTTGCATTAAGATCTCTCCATTGCGGATAAAGAATCCCCTTCCTGCCAAGGTCATCCTTTCTGCTCCAGGTGCTAATTTGTGCTGCTCTTGATCCACTTATATTATTGATAGTAGAGTCCTTGGTACATGGTATATTGAAATATTACTAATGTATGAACTGTAACATTAAATTTCTAATCTAATCAATCAAAAGGCATATATATGCAGTAGATGCTTGGCTAGTAAAAAGATTAATTGCCATGTGCAATGAAAACTAAATCTGTGTAAGGTGAAATATTGCATGTCTCTCACAGAAAGATGGAATCCTGAACACTGTGTTAAGCTAATGACTGCTTCTGCCATTCAACCATATGGATTGCCTTTAAGACAAACCTAAATGAAGATTAAAGGCATGTAAAATCAACTCTCTATTAAAGCAGTTAGGGCTTTTCTCCAGATTCTACAGGAAAATTATGCAATCTGTTGCAAAACCAGGCACTTGTCTCCCAGATGGTGCCCAGAATCTATCTAAGTAAACACTTCTTCCCTGCTCTGTGTAACAAACCAGGCATATTTTTTATTTCCTCTGCTTGATTATGCATCTGAAGACATTTACACAGGAAGGACCTTGTAGAGTTGTTGTGGATTTGCATTATAAAACTCCACAATGTTGTGGTAATATACACTTCTGAGAGCAAACCTGGAGTTATTAAGTAAAGGATTATACAGTTTTCTGAGATGTATTATGTCCCTGATTTGTTGGCTTTTTTTTTCAAAAGTATTTTGCACACTATTGATCAAAACATAAGACAATGAGGCGGTAAAATACGAGTTCTGACCACAGACAGGTGGTTTCCAAGGTAGTAGATGCATTTCTGGTATAAGGATTAAGCTGTACAATTCATCCATTGACTCATTTAAACGTATACTCTGCCTGAAGGATTTCCATCACACTCCCAATAAGGTTTGGTCCATTGTAAAGAAATCATTAGGATAGCTGAAGTGAGATCCAGTATGGTCATCCCTGATGACATGTGGCTAGAGAGAGATACAGTGGGACACCCAGAAAGGACACACAGATGAAGAAAAATGCAGCAGCACACTCCCTGAGGGAACATGGCTAGTGGGAGGCAAGGTGGACAAAGAAGAGGTCTGCAGGACACTCCAGGGAGGAGGCCAGGTGAAATGGCCGCACAGTAGGGTGTTGGACCCATGGATTGTGGTTTGTTTTTCATTTCTTTTCTTTTCTTTTCCTTTTTTGTTATTTAACTCTCTCTTTTTTTAATTGAAGAGAGAGAGTTGCTGCCCTGACCTCTTAAGCCACTGAACTATGAGATGGAGGGAGGGAAACTGAAAGTCGGCAAGTTCACAGGACAGAGAAGAATAATTGCCCCTGCTGAATCACCCTACCTAAGAAAGTTTGTTTGGATTAAGGTACATTTGGGTCCTTGTGGTACTTGCAACATGGAGAAATAGCACCATGGGTAAGGGGAGCCTAAGACACATGGTTTAGGCTGTGATGCAATTGGGGACTGGAAACATGGAGGACAAGAAGAAACTGAGGGAGAAGTGCTAACTGCAAAGTCTGCAGTGGGAGTTAGGCACAGGACACTGAAAGTTCAAACTATAGAGCTGGGGGAGGGAGAGAGAAGTGCTAGCACCCTGTATTCACCCAAATACATGCAATATAAGGGGAAAACCTCTTTATACATGGCAGAAGTGAGACCTAGCACCAAGAGCAAGCAATGGGCAAGCCTCAGAAGAAACACACATGAAACATGAAAGGTCATGTTGGATGGGAAGATCCCATAGACCAAAGTACTTCAACAGATACTTTCAGGGTAACCAGATTCCTTGAGATGTCTGAGGGAGAATTTAGAATGCTGCTTATAAATATGTTGAAAGACCTCAAAGACACTGTCATGACAGCAATTGATTCACTGGAGACATATATATATATATATATATATATATATATATATATATATATAATTTCAAAGAAAAATTATCTAGAGAAATTGAGATCGTGGAGAAGAATCAAGAAGAGATCCTTGAGATGCAAGACAAAATTAATCAATTCAGTATTACAGTAGAATTGTCAGTATCCAGACTAGACAAAGCTGAAAATAGGATAGCTGAAGCTGAGGAAAAGGTAGAAGACCTTATTTACTCAGATGCCAAGTAGAAAGAAAGATGAAGAGATATTTGGTAAAATCAAGAAAATAAACCTATACATTCAAGCAGTTCATGAAGGAGCTGAAAAGAACATGAGAGAATTAGGAAATTTATTCAAAGAAGTATTAAATGAGAACTTCCCAAATCTAAGGCAATAGCTGGAAACCCATAAAACTGAAACATTCAGAACCACAGCATAGACCAGAACAGATCCTCCCCATGATACATTGTAATTAGAATGCTAAATCTAGAAAGCAAAGAATCTATTCTAAAAGCCAAGAGAAAAGCCAACCTACATACAAAGGCAAACCCATCAGAATAACCGCTGAAATCTGAACAACACAGTTAAAGACAAAGAAAGCTTGGACAGACATCATGAAGTCCTGAAAAAGAATAACTGCCAACCAAATTATATTACCCAGTGAAGAGATCTTTTAAAAATAGATGGCGAGTTCAAGACATTCCACGATATTGCCCTGTATAAACGATTCACTGCCACCAAGCCAGCATTGCAGAGGATCCAAAGTGAAACACCACATACCAAAGAGGTAAGACAACTCCAAATACAAGATCAAAGAAATGAATAATAAATAGTAGAGGAACTTAAGAAAAAAATTAGGCCAAATATGAATAAAAAAGTAATAAATACCAAATTGATGCAGATTAATAAGCAACTTTGAATAGTTACTCTCAATGTAAATGGTATTAACTCACCAATTGAGAGATATAGCTTGTCCATTTGGATTAAAAAACATAAATCCTCAATATGTGGCATCCAAGAGAATTATCCATGTTGTTGTTGATGTTAGGTGCCATCGAGTCAGATCTGACTCCATTAAGAACATAAAAGCTGAAAATTAAGGCTAGAAAGCCAAGAGCCAAACATGAGGAAAACAAACAAACAAACAAAAAGCAGAAGTGATAATACTAGTTTTGGACAACTTAGACTTTAACTCCAAACTAATCCATAGAGACAAAGGGCATTATGTATTAGTAACAGGAGCAGTCAACCAGGCACCCATAATAATACTTAATATTTACTCACCAAATATAGGGGTACCTACCTTCATAAAACAAAAACAAATTTGTGGGAGAGTTTAATACCCCCACTTTTGCCAAGAGACAGGTCATCAAAGCAAAAAATCAACATAGAAACAAAAGACTTTTATAACACCTTAGAACAACTGGAACTTACAGATGTCTACAAAATATTCATCCATCTGATAACAGAATGCACATTCATCTCAGCACCACATGCAACTTTTTCTAAAGTAGATAACTTTTGAGCCCGCAGAAATGGTCACAACAAATACAAAAATAAAATAAAGGGCATTATCCTCTGTACATTATCAAGCCACATGGAATAAAACTAGAACTCAAAAGCAAGAAAAATTTTGGGAATGTTACAGATTCATGGAGACTGAATAGTACACTGCAGAATGATCAATAGGTCATAAAAAATCAGAAGAGAAATTTAAAAATTTCTTCAGTTAAATGAGGATGCAAATATATCCTATCAAATTTTATGGGCTACAGCAAAGGCAATTCTAAGAGGGAAGTTCATAGCGATGAATGCTTTCATCAGTTTGTTAGGGAAGGCCCAGTTAAATAACTTAATGACACATCTTAAGGCACTTGAAAGCCAACAACAAGTCAATCCCAAAAGGAACATTTAGATAGAAATTATCAAGATCAAGGCAGAAAAATCCCAATTAGAATCCAAAAAGAAAATTCAAAGAATTGACAAGCCTAAGAGATGATTCTTTGAAAAGATTAATTAAATAGATGCCTCCCTAGCCCATCTCATCAGAAGGAAGAAAGAAGAGACCCAAATTTAAAAAATTAAAGATTTTTTAAATCTTTACCAATCTTTAAATCAATACCAACAAAATCCAGAGAATCATCAGGGGATATTTTAAGAAATTGTACTCTCAAAAAATAGGAAAATGCAGAAGAAATGAAAAAGTTTATGCATACATAAGAATTACCAAAATTAAGTCTGAAGAACATAAGCAATATGAACAAACCTATTACATTCACCAAAATAGAGACTGTAATAAAGACTCTCCCAACAAAGAAAAGCCCAGGTCCTGATGCATTCAAGAGAGAATTCTATCAAACCTTCAAAGAAGAATTAATACCTATTCTCCTCAAACTATTTCATAAAGTAGAAAAGGAAGAGGCACTTCCAAACATTCTACAAAGCCAACATTATCCTGATACCAAAACCAGGCAAGGACACTTCAAAGAAAGAGAAATACAGATGAATTTTCCTGTTGAACATAGACATAAAAATCCTCATAAAATTCTAGCAAACTGAATTCAGCAATACATAAAAAAGAACAAACACCATGAATGTGTGAGCTTCATTTCACAGTTGCAAGGCTGGTTCAACACATGAAAATCAATTCATGCAATTCAATATATCAAGAGGCTTGCAGATAGAAATCACATGATCATCTCAATTGATGCTGAGAAGGCCTTTTACAAAGTGGAACATCTATTCATGATAAAAGCCCTGGAGAAGATGGCCATAACAGGGAAATACCTCAACATCATAAAGACCATCTATGACAAAATTACAGTTAGCATAACGCTAAACGAGGAAAAAGTGAAACAGTTCTAAGATCAGGAACAAGACAAGGATGTCCAGTTTCCTCTTTTCTTATTCAATAGTGTGATCAAAGTCCTAGCCAGAGCAATCAGACAAGAAAGGAATCAAAGTGATATAGTTAGGCAAAGAAGAGGTCAAATTGTCCTTATTTGCAGATGACATGATCTTTTGCCTAATGGACCCTCAAAATTCCACCAAAAAACCTCTTAGAGCCAATTAATGACATCAGCAAAGTAGCAGGACACAAAATTAACATTCAAAAATCAGTATCCTTCCTTTACAACTGTAGTGAACAGAAAGAAAAGGAAATTAAGGCAACAATCCTATTATAATAGCCCATCAAAAAATTAAATATTTAGGTATTGATCTAACCAAGGACTCTGAAGATCTCTACAAGGAAAACTTCAAAGCACTAAAGAAAGAAATTGCAGAGGATTCTAGTAAAAGGAAGTATCCCCGTTGCTCATGGATTGGGAGATTCATTATTGTAGAGATGGCTATGTTATCAAAAGAAATTTCCAGGTTTAATGCAATCCCCACTAAAATTCCAATGACAGACTTTGCAGTAATAGAAAAAAAAAATCCTAAAATTCATACAGAATCACAAAAGACCATGTATAGCCAAAAGAACCTTAAGCTGCAAAAACTGCCCAGGTGAGACCTCTATACATGACTTCAGACTATACTACAGTGCTATAGTCAAAAATCAGCTTGGTAATGTCACAAAAAGAGGATTGAAATCAATGGAACAGAAATGAAGACCCAGAGATACACTCACACAACTAAAGCCATCTGCTTTTTGACAAATGGGCTAAGGACTTGCAATGAAAATAGCCTCTTCAACAGTGCTGGGAAAATTGAATATCCATTTGCAGAATACTGGAAATAGACTCCTATCTCTATTTACATGAAAGTAAATTTGAAATGTATAGCAGACATCAACATAAAACTACAAACATTAAAAATACTAGAAGAGAAGATAGGAAACACTCCAACATATAGGCATCGGAAAATATTTCCTTACAAAGATTCCAGTTGCCCAGAAAATGGCCCCAAGAATTAACAAATGGGATTACATGAAACTGAAATTCTTCTGTACAGCAAAGGAAACAATCAATAGAGTTAAGAGAGAGCCTACAGAATGGGACAAAATCTTCACATCTTACAAATCAGAGAGAGGACTAATATCTAGAATATACGGAGAACTTAAGAAAGCAAATTCCAAGACAACAAATAACCCAATACGTAAATGGGCAAAGGAAATGAGCATACAGTTCTCAAATGAAGAAATTCAAAGGGCCAGGAAACACATGAAACACTGAGGAATCTATCATAATACTGAGTGATTAATTTTGCCTAGCATCTCAAGGACCTCTGCTTGATTCTTCTTCAGGACTTCAATTTCTGGAGAATTTTTCTCTAAGTTAGATACCTTTTTGCCCAGTGAATCAATTGGGCTCATGGTGGTGTCTTTGAGGTCTTTCAACATATTTATAAGCATGGACCTAAATTCTCCATCAATCAGCTCAAAAGCTCCAGTTATCCTAAAGTTATCCATTGAGGGACTTTGGTCTATAGGATCTTCCCATCCAGCATCACCTTTCATGTGTTTTTCTGTGGAGGCTTGCCCATTGCTTGATATGGGTTCTCAGCCTCACCTTCTCCATTTTAAAGAGGTTCTCCTTACCCACTCCCATGTGACTGGATTATGACCAGTTGCTGGCACTTCTTTCCTCCCGCCCCTGTAAATCCCTGCCTCAGAGTCTGGTGCCTAGCTCTCACTGCAGCCCCTGAAGTCAGCACTGCATCGTCTGTTTTTCTCCATGTGCTATCCTCATTGACTGGGATTTAGCTCAGTTGGTAGAGCGCCACTCTGCAGTCTCTGAGGTCCTGAGTTCGATTCCCAGTATGGCAAAAATGGGAGAAGGATGTGGCAATCCACTCCCAAGGCAATCCCAAAACAATCAGCCATTGAAAACCCTATAAGGGTCGCTATGAATCAGACACAACTTGACGGCACCTAACAACAACAACAACAACAACAAGCTATCCTCACAGCTCCCAATCATGCTACTATATGGAGCATCTCTCTTAGGATCCCCAAACATGTGGCACCCCTTCTCTGTGTCACAGGTGCTCCTGGGCCCTAAGTGCTTCACTGTAGCATAAACAGTGTCCCTTAGGTTCCCTGTACCCATGACACCAGTTCTCTGCACCACAGGCTCTCCTGATGCCTAGATGTACACTTGCCTGAATTGTTTCTCTTAGGATTGCTGGTCCCATGGGCTCCACTTGTCTGAGTCACAGTCATTCTCACACTGTAAATGTGCCACTGCCTGCACGGTGTGTCTTTGGCTCCCAGAACCTGCAGCACCACTTCTCTACATGTCCTGAGAAGGTGCTCTGTTGCAGCCTCAACAGTGTCTCCGTCTTACTGTCTCACCAGTGCTCCAGATGCCCAAACGCTCCTCTCCAGCTTTCACCACCACAGTTTTTCTCCTTCCGCATTGAGTTCCAGTGGCACCAGAGGCCAGGGCAGCACCAGTCTCTCCCCAGAAAGAAAAAATGCCATCTTTGGGTCTGACATTCTTCAGGGGAGCCTCATAGCCTGACCTCCTCCACAGAGTCCTGCAGTACTTCTAGTCAGTCATGGACTCTCCCAAAGGGCCCCATATCTGGGGAAAGCTTTCACAGTTGTTTTCCCTGGTTTAAGGCTTCTGGTGAGTCACCTTGCTCTTTCCCTCCCTTTTCCATCTTTTTAATCTCCACTATTTAGCAAGCTGTCTCATGTCATCCTTTTTGTTTTTCTTTATTTTTTAAAAAATAATTATAGCTGCTTTTCACTCATTTTTTGATTTGAGTGGAGAACATTTTGAGTTTCCCTGTTTTCTTCCCTAGATGAAGTATGGCTATTAAACATCTGTCATCTTAACTGGAAATCCAGTCTTGCACATTCTTTCCAAGTCCTCTAACATTGAGCTGCACCCCAAGCATATTTATTTATTTATTTATAGACAGTGACTGTCTTATGATGCACGGGCTGCCTCTGACCTTGAACTCAAAATCCCCCTGCCTCAGCCTGGTGAGCCTCAGTCTTCTAGTCTTGTTTTCTTTTACACAATACGTTATGCATAGCTACCAATAACAGCAACAAAAATTTTCAAGACATTCTAAAAGGGAAGGAAAATATGCAATCTGAAGAGACTTAGCATCACAACCAGAGATTTTGGAATTACCAGACCAGAGATTTAAAATAGTCTAGGAAATCTAATGAAATCATAAACAATATGCAAGCAAAGATGAGTAATGGAAAGAAAGAGATTAAAATGCTAAAAAAAGTACAGAAAGAAAATATTAGACATGACAAAAATTTCCAAGCTGAATAATGAAAAATGAAAAGGATAGAATATCCAAGAATAATGGGATTATAGGTCTCCTGGTTTTAATTTTAAAGATTTAAGTTATACATCATGGGAATTCCAGAAAGAGAAGAAAGAACAAATCTGAAGAAATGATTAAAGTAATAATGGTTGAGAATTTTTCAAAATTAACAGAAACTAAACTATGAATCTGGAATCTTCATAGAATATCAATAATGGTAAAAGACCTACAAAACCTTCACTTAGGTTATAATATATTCAAACTTCAGAAATCCAAAGGCAATGCAAAAATCTTAAAAGAAGCTATGAGGATAGGTACCTTAATGAGAATAATTTCTTCTGATTCCTCATCAAAAACCATGCAAGCAAAAAGAGCATGGAATAAAATACTTAAGATGTTTAAAAAATGTAGAAATTTGACTTCAGTGAACTTTGTTTTTCAAAAATTAAGGAGAATTAAACAGAAATTTTCACTAGTAGAATGTCCCCACAAGAAATATTAATGAAATTAAATATTAAATATTAATATAAATATTAAATATAAATATTCAGCAGAGAGAAGGGTATTCTTACAAATAAAAAGTTGGCCCTAAACTTAGAAAGAAAAGGTGTCATAGAAGGAATAAATGAAGATGATATAAAAACCTTTATATTTCATATTCCCATCTAGTCTGATAGAAAACAGCTCTACATGGTAAAATGTGTTGAGTGATTATATAGAAAGGATAAGCTAAATGAATGGCAACCATAAGCGATGGCACTTATAAGAGGTGTTAAGGAAACGTTGGAAACACTGTTTTCAGTTACACTAGCTGAGAAGTGATATAGTGCTATTTGAAAGCATACTTCCATTTGTTGTAAATGTACATTGCAAATGCCAGGGCAAATACAAAATTTTTGAAAGAAGTAAAATTCATAAGCTAAGAAATAAAACATACAATCATATAAAATACTTGCTGGGCACCATGGCACACACCTGTAAACCCAGCTACTTGGGAAGTGAAGGTAAGGGGATTTTTGAGTTCAAGGTGAGAGGTAGCATGTGCAGCTTAGCAAGAGCCTTTCTCAAAATAAAAATTAAAGAAAGCAAGAAAGAAAAAAGAAAGGAAAGAAGGAAGGGCTGGTAGTATATCTCAGTGGAATATCATTT
Source organism: Pedetes capensis (assembly GCA_007922755.1). Classification (NCBI taxonomy): domain Eukaryota; kingdom Metazoa; phylum Chordata; class Mammalia; order Rodentia; family Pedetidae; genus Pedetes; species Pedetes capensis. The sequence goes on from VMDO01003915.1 coordinate 118,307, forward strand.
GCCTAGCATGTGCAAGGCCTGGGTGCAAGACCCTTGCACTGCAAAAAGAAAAAGAAAAAGAAAAAGAAAAAAGAAAAAAGAAAAATGAGCCATCAAGGCAGAAAAGTGGAAAATATTAAAGGAAAAGAAATGAAGAACAAATGCAGCAAATAGACAATGTTTGCAAATGTAACAGATACTAATTACAACATACAAATGACCACCTTAAATGCAGATCATTAAGTATGCTGATTAAAAGACAGTAGCTGAGCCAGGCACCATGGTGCGCACCTGTAATCCTAACAACTTTGGAGGCAGGGGCAGGAGGATCGCAAGTTCCAGATCAGAGGTGGTCTTCATAATTTAGTGAGACCTTGTCTCAAAAAGTTAAAAACTGGGCTGAGGGTGCAGCTCAGTGGTGCAGCACTTGCAAAGCATGCAAGTGCAAGGTCTTGGGTTCAACCCCGAGTACCACAAAAAAAGAAAAAAAGACAGTAATTGTCAGAGTGGATGGAAAATAACTCCCAACTATATATTGTTTATAAAATACCTATTTTACATACAGAGAGAACATATTAGTCAGCTTTCAACCACTCTAATGTGCTACCTGAGATAAATAACTCATTAAGAGAAAAGATTTACCTTGGCTTATGATTTTGTAGGTTTCAGTTTAAGATTGGGTGGAAGGCATTGCTCTGGGATGCTAGTAAGTGTCCCAGACAGTAATAGAGGGGAGTAGACAGCAGAACAAACTGCTGATCTTAAGAATAAAGGAATGAGGAGGGGGCCAGGCTCCCACCACCTCCTTTAATGGCATACCCAAATGAGGTAAGGACCTCACACTAAGCCCCACCTCCTAAAAGTTCCACCACTGCCTAATAGTGCTACCTTGGAGACCAGGTTCTCAACACATAGATATTTGGGGGATAATCAGCATCCAAATTGTAACGATGATTAAAAGTAAGGGGATGGATTCTCTCTTTATTTCTGGATGGAATGCAAAGTGATTCCACCACTCATAGTATAGCAGTTTCTTGCCAAAACTAAACATCCTCTTTCCTTATGATCCAATGCAGCAATTGTGCTCTTTGGTATTTACTGAAATGAGTAGAAAACCCATGTTTATACAAAATACTGGCACATGAATATTTATAACAACTTTATTTATAATTGTCAAACCTGAAAGTAACCAAGATGCCCTTCAAAAGGCAAATGGATAAGCAAACTGTAGCACATTGACACAATAGAATATCATTCAGTATTCATAAGGAATGAACTAGCAAGTAAAAAAAAAAAGATAAGGTAGAAGCTTAAGTGTATATTGCTTAGTGGAAAAGACAGTGGGAAAAGGCTAGTTATACTATTACTCCAATTATGTGACATTTTGATCGGATTAAAGCTATAGAGTATAAAACAATCAGTAGTTGCCAAGGAAATAAAGGGAGGAGGGGGAGAATGAATAAGAAGAGCAAAGGACACTTTTTTCTGTGTGTGTTTGGAATGGAACCCATGGCCTTGGGCATGCTAGGCAAGTGTTCTACCACTGAGCTAAATCTCTAGCTATAAGGGAATTTTTTAGGGCAGTGAAACTACACTGTTTGCATTGGTAAAAACATCTATAAATATACAAAATAAAATGTAAACTTTAACATAAAACATGTGTTATACTAACAAGAAGAATGAATCAATGTTCATTAATTTCAGTGAGTGCGTACAGCCATACCACTGAGGCATCCAATCCCATCGGACCTTGGAAGCTAAGCAGGGTCGGGCCTGGTTAGTAGTTGGATGGGAGACCACCTGGGAACACCAGGTGCAATGGGCTTGAGAGGAGGACCCAGCAACCCACTCCCCAAAAGCAATCTGCCATTGAAATCCCTAAGAATAGCAGAGAATCATTGACAATAGTGTTTCACCTGTTGTACGTAGGGTCTCTATGAGTTGCACACCAACTCGATGGCACCTAACAAGAACAACAATTGCACTGAGTATACTCCACTAATGTAAGATGTTAATGCACCTAACAACAACAGTGAGTATGCATGTGCTGGTCAGTCATGGCATCTGAACCAAAGGTCAAGTAGAAGTCCCTCCTGCCTTTGCAAAGTGACTATAACAGATGAGCCTAGAACAAGTGGCTTTTATCAAATTGTGGTAGGCTATGAGTTTCTGCCTTGTTCCAATGAGCCTAAGCACTATCATCACCAGCACCAGCATCAACTCCCCACAAAGGTTATAGTATGATTAGACCTTTGCATAAACAAAACAAAACGCCACCAAAAACCACCACCACCACCAACAACAACAACAAACTCCAAAAAACAATCCTATAGCATCATTCTACACAGAGAGCAGATGAAATGACTTGAGGAGAGGCTGTTGCAGTTAGTCAGGCAAAAGAAGAATGAAGGGCAAATGCATTGGTTTTATGAAGGAAAAAACAAGAGGATTCAAGAGAACTACAGATGAAATGACAGAAAGAGGGCATAGCAAAGGGGAAAACAATAAAAGACTACATTAAGCTTTCAAGCTTGCGTGATTTAACCTGGGAGGAAGAACAAGACTTGTGGAGAAATGATAGATTCTTTGTGTTTTACATTGATCTTCCAAATGTTTATCCAGTTAGAAATAACCAAAAAAGAGCTGGACCTCAAAATACCCAGCATAAACTGACAATGAGTTTAAGGAGTCATGTTCATAATGGTAGCAGAAATTATATTACTGGATAAAGTATTGTCAAAGTAGAAAGAGAGAAGGGGGTGATAGGGAATTTTATATACTGTAGCTATGAGCCAGGAAAGATAATGAATTAATTAGAAGTGATTCAAAATGCTTCAGTAAATAGCAAAATAAATAATTTTCTTTAAATTACATATCCTCAACACCAATACTATCAAAACTGGATTGCATTCTGTCAAAAAGAAATTGCTTAAACATACCAAAAGGAATGAGGTGTTATTGATTAGAATTGTATTTTATTTACTGAATTGATTCAATCAAGTTAAAATAAATTCTAAATATTGCTGTTAAGATTTGCGAACTATCAGACTGTTCAACCATTCTGGTTAAAGCAGCTAACGGGAGGAAAGAGTTTTTAATTTTGTGGTTGAAGGACATAATGAGTACAATTAACTTAATTAATTTGAAAGTAACACTCCATGTGGGAAAGAGCAGTGATTTTGGGGGGACCTGGGGCCTTTCCATTTCACAAAAGATGTGTTCCTAAATTAAACATGTCACCAATCTTTAAGAATTCATACATGTTTCTCTCCCATGTATATCTGGACTTTAAAAAAATAGCACTCTTGGAATATTCCTAAGAAGACATACAACTAAATCATGTTGAGATGGCTTTAAACAAATCAAGTTATTAACAATGAATTCAGACACATTTCACTTACCCCTGAATACTAAATAAAAGAGGAATGAGTTGGTTGAATGTTCGTATGTGACTTATGTAAATGTCTTGGAAAAGAAGAAAATAAACCTTCTCTAGGATACATAGTCAGGAGCTAGGTGGAACAGCTTATCATGGAACATGACAACTTGGAGAATTTTATCAGACTTAAAGTTTTCAAATACATAAGCTAATAATGGTAGAAAATTGATAAATGGATGAAAAATAAGCAGAATAAATAATGTTTAAATTTTCTTTTTAAACTTGACATTGCTTTATCATATCTTCCTTGATATATACAAGTTGAACACATGCCATGTATTCTGTAATTCTCAACAAAGCAATTCTCAGAAATACAGTTTGAGACTGTTACAAACTTTTCAACGTTCCTAAACATGTATAATTTACTTATCTGGAGAAGTATTGTGTTGCACATTGAGCTCCATCAGTATTTCCTTGGTTAGTAGCACAACTGATCTACATATCTCTCTGTACTATGGGCTGAAGGGCATGTTTCAACAGTGATAGATCATGGTTTCCCTTTTTGCTTAAATCTGACAATGACATAGATAAACAGCTACAAACTTTCTACTATTATAACAGGGCCAACTAAGTTTCCCAGAGCTGGGGTTTAGCTTAGTTGGTAGAGTGCTGCTCCATATTCTTTGAGAACCCGTGTTCAATCCCCAGCACCACAAAATCAGAAGGATGCAGCTATCCATTCCTGAAACAATCCTGAAGCAATTAGCCATTGAGACCCCTATGAGGGTCACTATGAGTTGGACCCAATTGCTTTAGTATGCTATTCCTTTACAATTCATTCAACGTGTACAAGATGTAATTATTTTTGTTTCAAAAAATTTAATTTTGTCTGCTCTCTATTTCTTAAAGGGTAGACAAGAACTCTTCCCATATTGATTGCACTATAGATTTTCAAGAAAATAATGCCAAAAACTATTTCTCTATATAGTTTTAGCTTCTGAAATATTAATGTACGCAGCTGTAATCATAAGGACATGAAAACATTTAGCAATTATCTGGTTAGTCCATTTAATATGGTCAACCCAAGTGGAAAATGCTGACTCCAAATAATAACTTTTCAGGATAATTGCCTAATTTTTGTAATCACAGAGGCAATGGTCTTATACTTTCATCCATATATCCTTCCCATATGAATAAATCTAATAATTAACAGTTTTCCTTTTATGGTTAAATTGCTTTTATTTTCTTAAGTATTTTTACTAAATAGGAAGAAAGTAACAAGCAATTGCAATCAAGCAAAATGATGAATGTAGATTTAAAATCAACCAAATTTCCTTGGATTTACGTAGTTGGTATGCCTAATGTATCCCCTGAAGTTCATATTATGAATTGAGTTCCTAAAGAATATCCCAAAAGAAAGTAATGGTTATTTTCTAAAAACTATACGAGTGAATAAAGATATTCCAATATTTATAGCTATTCATAAATATTAAATACAGTAACTTAGAATTTTCCATTAAATAAAAGCTTTTGAGCTGTATGCATGAAATCTTAATTTTCAGATGGTATTTCCAACTCTTGCAAATGCTGCAGTTTTTCTTACTAATCTATCACATGAAACTATAACTTAGACTGATGCCCTGTTGACAGAAGTTTTCTTTCTTTACTTTCATAGGAACCAAGAAGAATTAAAGGGACAGAATACTTATATGCCAATGTATTTGCTATCCAAATCTTCTTATGATGGGTAGTTATCATAAGAAGATCGCATTTGCTAATAGTGGCTGCATGTCACTTTATGTCATTCATAAATCCACTCAATCCTGTACATCTGGAACCAACACACTCTTATGATTTGTGTCTGAAATGTCTCCCATAGCAATGTTCGGAAGTGGGGCCTTGGGGGAAGTGCCTGGATCAGGAGAGTTTTGATCTAATCAATGGATTACTTAATTGATAGATTCGTAATTTGGTGACATTAGGTTTCCTTTATTTGAGAGAATAGTAAAGAAGAATAGGAGAAACTCCACTCAAGGGGAATTCTGGGAAAGCTTGAAGTGTGTTTCTGATTGTACCTCACTGCCCAGTCCTTGTTGTTGTTAGATGCCCTCAAGTCAGGTCAACTCATAGCAACTCTCTGTACAAAAGAACGAAACACTCCCCAACATTTTGCCAGGGACACAATCGTTTTTATGTTTAAGCCCATTGTTGTAAGCACTAGGTCAATCCATCTAGCTGAGGATCTTCCTTTTCTCGGTTGACCTGCCACTCTACCCAAAATGATGTCCTTCTCCAGGGATTGGTCCCTCCTGACAACATGTCTGAAATACCGAAGGGGCAGTCTAGCCATCCTTGCTTCCATGGAGCACTCTGGTTGCACTTCTTCTAGGACAGATCTGTTGGTTCTTTTGGCAGTCCATGGTATATTCAATATTCATCTACAGAAGCATAATTCAAAAGCATCGTTTCTTCTTCTGTCTCCCTTATTCAATGCCCAACTTTCATAAGCATATGATGTGACTGAAAGTATGATGGCATGAGTCAGGCACATCTTCATCTTCAGTGTGACATCTTTTCAACGCTTTAAAGAGGTTTTTTTTGTAACAGTTTTTCCCAATGCAATGTGTCTTTTCATTTCTTTACTGCTGCTTCCATGGGTGTTGATTGAGAATCCAGTAAAACAAAATCTTGGACAACCTCAATCTTTTCTCTATTTATCATGCAGTTGCATACTGACCCATTTTGTAAGGATTGTTGTTTTGTTGATGTCAAGGCAGAATCCATACTGAAGGCTATGTTCTTTGATGTTCCTCAGCAAATGTTTCATATTCTCTTCTCTTTCAGTAAGCAAATTTGTGTCATGTCTGTAACACAGGATGTTAATAAGTCTTCCTCCAGTCTTGACTCCAGGTTCTTCTTCATCCAGTCCAGCCCAGTCCTTAGTCACAGTCAAATATAAATTTGTCAAATATAAATTTGCCAGTCAAATATAAATATGTATTTATATATATTTCCCTACAGCCGGATTACTGTAGTGAATGATCCTGTTAGGTCAGGGAAGCTAAGCAGGGTAGGGCCTGGTTAGTACTTGGATAGGAGATTGCCTGGGAGCAGGACCCAGAAACCCACCTAAAAAAAAAAAAAAAGAAAAAAATCTACCATTGAAAACTCTAAGCACACACTCCACTACTTAGCTGCACTCTCAGCCTCTGTCTTACTTCCTTTGGGAGCTCTAAAACATCATGAAGATGGATACTTAATATGTAATTTGTGCCTTTACATTTTGGTGAAGTAAATGGCGTGTTTCTTCTTAGAGACATGATTACATGTCTAATGGTGTCTGATATTATTATATCTCAAAAGTTAGGAAAAATTCTAATATTTGTGTTTAGTAAACTACAATAAATAATTTCTCATGCCTTTTAATATTTTTGAAGGAATTATTTCTGAGTATTGTAATATTTCATAGGGGAGCTGGGGTTTAGCTTAGCTGGTAGTGTTGTCTCATACTGTGGAGGACCCAAGTTCGAACTTCAGCCCTGCAAAAATGGGAGCAAGGTGTGGCAATCCACTCCCAAAGCAATCTACAGACAATCTGCCATTGTGAACCCTATGGGGGTTGCTATGAGTCAGAGCCAACTTGATGGCACCTAACATCGACAACAATATTTTATAAAATTGAAGTAAAATTAATTTCCACAGCCAAAATAATAGTTACTAGTACAAAATCTTTAAACATGATTTTCTGTGTTCATACAATATTTTATTAATATAAATTTGTGAAATTAGCAGACTATAAGGCAGGGCCGCCTGCAGCTGTAGACCTGTGGCATCCGATCCCGTCAGATCTCAGAAGCTAAGCAGGGTCGGGCCTGGTTAGTACCTGGGTGGGAGACCGCCTGGGAACACCAGAAGCTGTAGGCTTGGGAGAATGACCTGGCAACCCCCTCCCAAATATCAATATGCCATTGAAAACCCTATGAACAGCAGAGAAGCACTGACAATAGTGTTTCCCCTGTTGTACAGAGGGTCGCTATGAGTCGGATACCGACTCGAAGGCACCTAACAACAACACAACAACAAGGCGGGGCCATTTTTAAAGGTTTGTAATATAATAGAGCAAATTGAGAGATCTAACAGGAAACGAAATGTGTACATTTTTGCTCCCTTTTAGTTATTTCTATTTTCATCCCTAAATACCTTTTGAAAATTTAGTTCTTAATCACTCTGCGTCTCTGAATAAAGTCTTTTCTCTTTTATAGCTTGAATATTCAAGAGCTTTACTTTCTATTTTACTTACATTTATTCACTATAGGTATACCACCTTGGTAACGAATCTCATCAAATCTTGGAAGCTAAGCAGAGTTGGGCCTGGGTATTTATTGGATGGGAGATAGCCAGGGAATACCAGATGCTATAGGCTGGGAAGAACGACCTGACAGCCCACTCCCAAAATAATCAGCTCTCAAAAACCCTATGAATAGCAGAGAAACACTGACAACAGTGTTGGACATAGCCACGTGTTGGGTAGTGTTTCGTCTGTTGTACATAGGGTCGCTATGAGTTGAACCCCACTGGATGGGACCTAACAACAACAACTCACTCAAAGGCAGGTAACAGTTTTTGGCTAATTCTAGCAAAAGTAATTTCATTGAATCTCAGGTTCATTACTTGGTGACTTAAATTCCTGTTCATTTCGTTTCTGACTTTTCAAAATAATACTGCTATCTTTTTGTCAGCAGCCACTTAATGCATCATTTGTTTCTTCTCTGTGGCAGCCATAATTTCCATATCTAACAGTTGTTCTAGCTCAGCTCACTCAACTTTCTTGGGGTGTTATTAATAGATATAGGAATGACTCGTCAATGTTTTCACAAGTAGTATGAGATACTATTCCATTTGGAAGAAGGGGATTTTGGAGGATTTGTTTGTTCTGTCCCTGATGCTATCCATATCCATGTTTTGTTTATTTAAAATTGTATAAGTTTATGTATTCAAGTAACCTCATGAACCAAACAGGAACCTAGAACTCAAAGATAATTTGCCTAGATTGTACCCACATTGTTTTCTAATTGTGTTTATTTTCAAATAGTGTGCTAACTGAATTGAATCACGCAGATAAACATGTATCTTTCACATGTGATGACAATATCAATAGTAGGCAGTTGTTGGCTTAATATCTTAAGCCACTCAAGACAAAAGTTCCTGTGTTTCTCTTGGTGTTTTCCTCAGAATCTAAAAATAATTGCTGGAGCTCCAGACATCAGATTTGAGTTCTGGATGTGAAGAGGGGGAAGGAAAAGAAGAAAGGAGGAAGACAAGGAAGAGGAAGAAAAATGAGAAAGAGGAACAGCTAAAAATAGCCGTTATTTAATTCTCTTTAAAGAATGATGCCATGATTTCCATTCTTCAATTGTTCTTTCAACTCATAAGTCAGCCTTACCTGTAAGACAGCATGAAAAATAACTTTTAGAATCACATCAATATATTATTTAATAAAAAGGAAAATTAGTATTTTGTAGGAAACATGTAATTTCTGCTTTCATAACTCAGGCCCCTTTATCTCCGTATCAGTTAGCTATTATTTGCCATATGTTCTAGCAAATACATTACCTAAACATGCAAAATGCAACTGCACCTAGTCACATAGTAGTGTTATAGTTGTGGAGTTTATCTTGTTGGCTTATCATCATTCTACTTACTGCAAAGAGATGAGTATTTCAGTTCTCTATTCCTTCTTGCAAAGTCGATAAACTCCAATTTTCCCCTTTATCTGGATTTTGTTTTCTGTGGCAGTTAAGAGAAATTTAGATCACAGGATCTATTAGAAGGATAATAATTACAGCTCAAATAATTGCAGGAATAATTAAAGATCATTTTGGAAAAATTAGAGACTATCACACTGTACTCTGGTTGCCATTAGAGTGTCTGCTCTTTGTTTCTGTCTTGCCTGTGCTTATCTCTGTGTGTTTGTCCAGCTCTCTTCCGCAGCAGTAGATCTTCTCTTTGTCCCTGAAACAAACACTGCTACTGAATCATATGCTTCATCTCCTTAACCCAGGAGATGAAAGATTCTTTCTCACATTGTCTGTAATCAAAACTCTGGAAAAAAATTCTAACTGGCCATAATTATGTCTTGTTTCTACCACTGATCCAAGCACTATAACCAGGACATTGGGAAGCAAAATTTAAGGTAAGAAAATGTGCTATTATGATTTGGAGCTGAAATGTCCTCCAAAGGCCATGTGCTTAAGTCTTGGCTCCTGGGAGGTGGTGCAATGTTTAGGAGGTAAGGACCAGTGAAATGAAGTGAGGTCACTAGGGGCATTGCCCTTGAAGGGGTCACTGGCACCCTGGTCCCTCCTCTTTCTCTTTCATGTCCTAGAAACCCTGAGATGAGCACCTTTATGCCCCTACACCTTCCCTGCCATGATGTTTAGCCTTACAACAAGGTTAAAGTCATGGAGCAAGTGACAGTGGCCTGAAACTTCTGACCCTGTAAACCAAAATCAATCTCTCCTTCTTAGAAGTTGATTATCTCTGTTTTCATGTCACAGTGACCAAAAACTGACTCACACCTGTACCAAACACTCTGAAAAAGGACCAGAATCCATGAATAAATCAGATGTGGACTTCCTGGGCACCCAGGCACAGAGCAGCATCATTTAGCCACTATTATGTTCACATTGATTTCTAATGTTACATATTTTATGGAGAGTTTACCTCACTTAAAATAAATTGTCAGGTGATGCCAACTATCTTGTACATTAGCATGATGGTAAAAAATAAAGGTCATTGTTAGGGCAAATATTCCTAGGCTAAGAGAACAATCAGGAGAACAAAGAAGTAAATCCCACATTCAAGCATAGCCTCAAGTTTCTGTACTTATTTTATGACTCATGTATAATCCACAAGCTAGGTTTAAAACTTTAGAATTGGGAGCCAGAAAATTTTCTTATGGTTTGCCTAAAAATAATTTAATAATTTAATTTTTGAAAATACAGACAAACAGACAACAGCAGCAAGAACAAAAACAAAAATAGCATGTGAACCTCCATACTACTGAGGTCATTTAATATTATTGAGCCAAGAGGACAGGACAACCAACAGAGAAGCTACATTTTTCCAGATATTAAAGATTTGTAAACAGGTTATAGGAGAAGCGCATTCTGCCCAGAATTAACTCTATCAACTAGATTGCTATTGTTAAATGAAAAGAAAAATGGAATTTAGCAACCCAGGGGATCTTCCAAAGAAAGGATTTGAAGGATGTTTGCAAGTACAGATCGCTACATGGGATAAATCTGGTTTTAGGTTTTTATTTACATATTAATTGTAATTCAACTATGGCATAATTAGAGAGGTTCAATACAAGGTTGCATAAAAACACCAACTGCATAAACAATAAGTATTGGGCTTTTGAGGCTTGTTACGAAGTTTATTTAAAATGCTGTCACAGTTCTTGTCTCTTGATTTTATTCATACATAGCTTCCATTTTGATGATTGATTTATTATTTCTCATAAACTGAAATGAAGCTACTTTTGGCAGTGATACTCTTTCATTTCATTATAAATACTCACGGAAAAAATTTCTTGAGGGCTTTAGATATTGCAATTAGTGTCTTTTTATTTCAAATAAGTGGGCAGATTAAACAAAATATCACAGGAGGTTGAAAGTTATCTGTTTCTGCATGGGTATTAGGATAGTATTCATGTTAAATTGATATGTTGCAATCTTTAGGGGATTCAATAAGAGAAATTAAAATACTTATAATTTCAAACAGTGAAGAAACTGTACAATGATTTTACAATTAAATTATTACATAAAAATAAGCCATAAATTCTGAGCAAATATCAAGTTATCTATTGACAATCCCAAATTGACTTTGCTACTAAAAAGAGTCACTATACATGTTGGTTTTAAACCACAGAAATTGTATAAAAATCTCTGATATGAAACAATATAATTTAACCAAGTATGCAAAAGGTATTGTTGTGGTTAGGTGCCATCAAGTCAGGTCCAGCTCATGGCAACCCTCTGTAGAACAGAAAGAAACATTCCCTAACACTGTTCCAGGCACATTACCTTCTTTATGTATAAGGTCATTGTTGGAGACACTGTGTTAATCTATCTAGTTAAGGATCTTCTTCTCCTCCTCCTCCTCCTCCTCCTCCTCCTCCTCCTTCCTCTTCTTCCTCTTCTTCCTCTTCTTCCTCTTCTTCTTCTTCTTCTTCTTCTTCTTCTTCTTCTTCTTCTTCTTCTTTTCTTGAATGCCACTCTCTCAAACAGGATGTCCTTCTCTAGGGATTGGTCCCTCCTGACATGTCCAAAATACATTAGATACAGTCCAGCTGTCCTTGTGTCCAAGGAGCACTCTGGTTGCACTTCCTCTAGGACAGATCTGCTAGTTCCTCTGGCAGTCCATGGTGTATTGAATATTCATCTTCAGCATCATACTTCAAAAGCATCAATTCTTCTCCCATGTCCTCTATTTGATGCCCAGCGTTCACAACCATATGCTGTGACCAAAAATACCATGGCATGAATAAGGTGCACCTTTGTCTTCAGCATGACATCATTACATTTCAATACTTTAAATTAGTCCTTTGCAATAACTTTTCCCCATGCAGTGTGTCTTTTGATTTCTTGACTCCTGCTTCCATGGGTACTGATTATAGATCCAAGTAAAGCCAAATATTGGACAACCTCAATCTTTTCTCCATTAATCATGATGCGTTGTACTGAGCCAGTTGCAAGGATTTTTATCTTGTTGATGTTGAGGCACAATCCATACCAAAGGCTGCATTCTTTGATCTTCATCAGTAATTGCTTCAAATCCTCCTTATATTCAGTAAGCAAAATTGTGTCATCTGTATAATGCAGATTGTTAATGAGTCTTCCTCCACTCATGATGCCACATTCTTCTTCACAAAATACAGCTTCTTGGATTATTTGCTCAGTGTAGAGGGTAAAGAGGTATGGTGAAAGGATACAGCCCTGACACATACCTTACTTGAGTGTAACCAGCAGTGTTTCCGTGTTTTGTTCAAATGACTGCCTCCTGGTCCATGTACTGTTTCCTCATGAGAACAAATTAAGTGCTCTGGTTTTCTCATTCTTTGAAATCTTATACATAATTTGTTACAATACACACAATCAAATGCTTTTGCACAGCCAATAAAACATAGGCATCTTTCTGAGTGGAGGTTTAGCTCAGTTGGTAGAGTACTTCTCTGCTTTTTCTGAGGACCTGGGTTCAATTCCCACACAGCATAAATGGCAGAAAGATGTGACAGTCCACTCCCAAATCACAATCTCAAAACAATCAGCCATTGTAAACCTTTTGAGGGTTGCTATGAGTCAGACCAGACTCAATGGCCCCTAAGAACAAAAAGACATCTTCTTGGTATCCTCTGGTTTCAGCTAATATCCATCTGACATCAGCAATGATGTCCCTGGTTTCATGCCCTCTTTTGAATCTGACTTAACTTTATGTCCGTATACTGCTGTAGTCACTGTTGAATGATGTTTAGCAAAATTTGCTTGCATGTGATGTTAATGATAGTGCTCGATAATTTCCACATTCGGTTGGATCTCTTTTCTTGGAAATAGGCACAAATATGGATCTTTTGCAGTCAGCTGGTCAGGTATCTGTTTTCAAAATCTCTTGGCTTAATAACTTACTGATATAAGATTTTGTCAAAGCAATGTTTTTGTGTTTCTTTAGCATTGAATCAAAGAAACCCCCCAAATTTAATTAGCTTTCTTTCTACTAGGTGAAATTCTTCTGTGATCCCTAAACTATAGTTGTCTCTTAAACCAAATATGAGAATTACATTTTCTTTGTGAACCTCCCTTTTTGCAATACATTGTGTAAGATAAACCCAAACCGGATAGTAATACTGTAGATATCTCTGTTTTATTATAGAGCATATAGAGCACCTTTGAATAGTGCCTCATTTATGCAACATACTCACTCTATTTCCAATTTTGGCCAGTTCTGCACCTGCTGATTTTTAAATTCCAGATCTACTTACTTTTTGTATTTTCATACCTTTATATTTTTTTCATGGTAAGTATTATGGTGGCCTCCAACTAGTGGCCCTTTCTCTTCCTTTCTTAAAGTATAGTGTAAATCATTCCATGTCATGAATATAATAATAACGCTTTATTGTTTGTTAGATGCCATGGAGTCAGATCTGACTCAGAGTGACTCTGTACAACAGAATGAAAAAGTTCCCCACACGGTGCCATGCACATGATTGTTATGTTTGAGCCCATCGTTGCAGCCATTAAGTTTCTTCTGATTTGAAGTAGTGCCACATCAGAAAAATGAGGTCCCAGGGGCTATATCCCATTTTTGCCATTATACTTAGAGGAGGCAACTCTTCCCTAGTAGTTACTTGAATGCCTGGCAGCCTGGTGGGCTCATTTTCTGGCACTATATTTGACAGTGCTTCTCTGCTATTCATAGGGTTTTCAATGGCTAATTGTTTGTTGGATGGCTGCCAGGTTCTTCTCCCTTGTCTGTCTTAATCTGGAAGCTCAGCTGAAATCTTTCCACCATGTGTGACCCTGCTGGTGTCTAAAATATTGGTACCATACCTTTCAGCATCACAACACCATGCAAACTTTCACAGTATAGCAAATTGACTATTGTGTGGGGGCAAAAATGTATAGAAATCTTAATATAATATAATTATAGCATAGACAGAAGCAAAGTCTGGGTAGTTATTATAGGTGATTGTGAGAATCATGTCAATAGGACATCCAAAGCTATTGACAGAAGAAGAGGAGAATAGAAGAAATCTTTTACTTCATTTTTTTTTTTAACTGGGGAGTTGAACCCAGGACTTTACACATGCCAGGCAAGTGCTCAACCCCTGAGCTGGATCCTCAATACTTGCTAACCCCTACCACTGCTTTTCTTTTGCTTATTTTAATCCAGGGTCTCACCAAGTTGTACAGGATACCTCTGGCCTCAAATTATGATCCTCCTGCTTCAGCCTCCTGAATTGCTGGGATTAGAAGCATGTGCCATGCTGCATGACTTTTTTTCCTTTTCTACATCATATTTTAATCTTTAGATATTTTATCTTTTACTTTTTCCTCTATTTTATCTCTTTCCCCCCAAGCCCGTCACTGAATATATTTATTGTATAATATCTGATATATATATATATATATATATATATATATATATATATATATATATATATATATATATATATATATTTGGGAGAAGGACCTGGCAACCCCCTCCCAAAAAAAAATCAATCTGCCATTGAAAACCCTATGAACAGCAGAGAAGCACTGACAATAGTGTTTCCCCTGTTGTACAGAGGGTCACTATGAGTCGGATACTGACTCGACGGCACCTAACAACAACAACTAACCATATATATATATATATATATATATATATATATATTTCCTTATAATATTATTACACATAATAGGTACAGAATATTGTTTGTATGTTGTGGGTATATAGCACATAAATGAAAAATGTTTCTTATGTAGTACTATTACAAATGCCAATAATATCATCCTACACTTCTGTCCACCTTATAAAAATAAAACTTTATTCACTCAATAGAACAACTTCTAGGCCAGGAAGGCCTAAATATTTTGTACTCTGAACCTTATAAGAGGTCTGGTGGAGGCCAAGGACCCCTTGTCAGAATATTTTTTAAAATATATATAATACAATACCTATGATTAAAATGGAAACTGCTTATATCAAAGAACATTGATAAAAATATAAAACATATAAGTTTGTAATCTGGTTATATATATATAATATTTAAATAGAAATATTGGATATTCTTGTCCTGCTTAGTTACAATAGCAATCATAGCTTTAAAATAAAAGGAGATTAATGATATTTATAGATATCTATCCAAATATAGGGAGAAGGACTTGACAATCTACTCCCTAAACAATACACCATTGAAAACCCTATGAATAGCAGAGAAGCACTGACAATCATGCCTAACAACAACACAAATGTAATTTAATTTGGAGAAATACAGATATGAAAATATCTTTGATTTTTTTATTGACAAAGCCATAAGTAGTGTGTGATGATACTGTGGTGTGGTAATATTTTTACCTAAACGTGTATTTGAAGGAGATACAAAATTTCAGTTAAGGGCTAATGGAAATAAACATGTAGTTGTGGTTTATTTTTCATATAAATTTAATTCTTTCCACAGATCCCATATTAACAACTCCTGCTGTAGATACCAGAAATTGCATTGTTTTGTATTTCAGTTTGTAGTATTAATTTCAAAGAGATAGAAGTTTCCAAATTTCTGGACCAGTAAAGCAGCTGGAGGCTTAATTTTTTATTTTCTTTCAAAAATATAGATTTTTATGTTTCCCTCCCAAGACAGAGCTCTGCTTAACAGCATTTTATTTAACTATGAGGCTGACCTATCATGGGGACCATTAAGAGAAACAGTTTCTTAGGATCCTGTTTGCACTATACCATGGAAATTTCCTCAGTCTAAGTCATAACACTCTTAACAACAATAGAAATAGTTAAACAGAAACAAAAATGGAAGAAATTATGTCTTACCCACATAACTTGATGGCAAATTGTCAGATAATTAATTTGCATGTGTATGTGTGTGATATCCTTAAAACCTCAATAATAAGGAAAATAGAAACTGTACAAATTAGGATATTAATCCATAGGAGTGATAGATGACTCATTTCTCGAATCCTAACTCTGCAAAATCCTTAGTTGTTCTAGGCCTCAATTTAGAGGGGACAGGTGATGTTTACACATACAAGCTGTTATAGTATCTAGCAGAGT
>VMDO01003916.1:0-116058 GCA_007922755.1 Pedetes capensis
AAGATAAAATAAAATAAATGTTTTAATTTTTAAGTATAGAATACATGACTCAGTTGAGTCTTTGTTTTTTTAAAGAGAAGTGAATGCAGTGGATGTAATTAAGAGAGGCATGTTGCCTGACATTCAAATGATTAAGTTAAACCTCTAATCTTTATTATCTGTCCAAGGCAAACCAATAGAAGGAAGCTACACCACCAGCATACCTGCCTTGGCTGCAGAAGCCACATGGCCAGCCTGTCTGGTGTGCCAGCTGCCTCCTGCCACGTTTTAAGTGGGCATTGCTATGGCAATGGGGAATCCATCATTTCTGTGGATGGGTGGGGAATTTCCCCCAAACCTTTAGGCAAAAGTGGGTTTTTGTTTTGTGTTTCCCCTTCCTCTTTTGGCTTTTACTTTGAAACATTGGTATTGCAGGCCACAGGCATGACAGGCAGTGAGCAGATGAAGAACCAATGGAAAAGTGTTCAAAACCTCCTGTGAGAGTTCACAGGCTTCTGAAGGTATCACTGTGGTCCACATAGAAGGCAGGAGAAGGGTAGCAAGGAGATGCCATATCAGCTACTGCAGCCTTAAGAACAAAGTCGGTGTCTCTTTGGACTGTAAAATGGTTCCTATGCAGCTTATTTTATTTTTGCTTAATCAAATAATCAAATAAACAAGAGGGTTTTTCCATGGGAAAAAATACATACAAATAAATTAACCAAGGAGGTAAATGATCTCTACAATGACAAGTATAAAACATTGAATGGAATTAAAGAGGACACAAAAAAGTGGAAGAATATCCCATATTTCATGGATTGGAAGAATTGATATTGCTAAAATACCCACTCTACCCAAAGAAATCTGCAGATCCAGGGCAACCCCAAACAAAAAACCAATAGCATTCTTCACTGAAATAGAAAAAAAAGTAATCCTGAAACTCATGTAGAACCACAATAATCCCAAATAGCCAAAGCAAGCCCAAGCAAAAGACAAAAAAAAAAAGCAGAAAATAAATAAACAAGGCTGGAGGTACACTTCCTGACTTCAAAATATACTACAAAGGTTATTTACCAAAACAGCAGGGTACTGGCATAAAAATAGACATATACACCAACGAAACAGAATAGAGTATCCAGAAATAAATCCTCATGTTTACAGTCAACTGAAAAGTCACTAAGGGCATCCATTGGGGAAAGGACAATCTCTTCAATAAATGATGCTGAGAAAACTGGCTATCCACATGCCAAAAAATGAAGCTAGCCCTCTATCTCTTACCATATGCAAAAGTTAATCCAAAATGGGTTAAAGACTTAAATGTAAGATATGAAACTACTAGAAGAAATTAGGGGAAATGCCTCCGGACATTGATGGGGCAAAGATTTTTTGGGTAAGACCTCAAAAGCACAGACAACAAAAGAAAAGGTTGACAAGTGGGATTGTGTGAAACTAAAAAGCTTCTATAGGACAAATGAAACAATCCACAGAGTGAAGAAGCAACCTGTAGACTGAGAGGAAATATTTGCAAACTATCCATCTGACAAGAGATTAATATCCAGAATATATAAAGAACTTAATATCAAAAAACTTTTTTTTTCTTGTGGTACTGGGGGTTGAACCCAGGGCCTCACACTTGCATGCTTTGCAAGTGCTGGACCACTGAGCTGCACCGCAGCCCTTTTTTTTTTTTCTTTTTACTTTTTTGAGACAGGGTCTCTCTAAATTACGCAGACTGCCTCTGGTCTCGAACTTGCGATCCTCCTGCTTCTGCTGCCCAAGCCTCTGGGATTACAGGAGTGTACCACCCCACCTGGCACTTCTTTTCTTTCTTTCTTTTTTTTTTTTTTTGAGACAAAGTCTCACTATGTAGCCCAGGCTGGCCTTGTACTTGTGATCCTCCTGCCTCAGCCTCCTGAGTTCTGAAATTATAGGTGCACTCCACAAAAAAACAAATAATTCAATTTGAAAATGGGTGAATGAACCTGGGTATGGTGGCTCACGTCTGTAATCCTGGCACTCAGGAGGCTGAGACAAGAGGATTGCTACAAGTTCAAGGCCAGCCTGGACTACACAAGTTCCAGTCTACCCTTGGCTACAGAATGAGACCCTGTCTTGAAAAACAAATAAAAAAATAAAAATAAGCTGGGGATGATGTGAAGTTGAAACCTCAGTAACTTGGAGGCTGAGGCATGAGGATCGCAAATTGAAAGCCAGAGGTAGCATGCATAATTTAGCAAAACCTTGTCTCAAAAAATAAAAAACAGCCAGGCACTGTGACACATGCTGCTAGGGAGGCTGAGGTGAAGGGTTGTGAGTCCAAAGTCAGGGGAAGCCTGCGAAATTTAATGAGACTCTCTCAAAATAAAATTTTTTTTTAAAAAAGTGGGAGTGCAGCTTAGTAGTAAAGCACTTGCCAAGCATCCCTGAGGCCTGGGTTCAAACCCCCAGTACTGTAAGAAAAACAATATAAATAAATTTAAAAAAAAAGACAAAACCTTTTTTTCTTTTTATGGTGCTAGGATTGAACCCAAGGCCTTGTGCACATTACTACATCTCCCCAAATGTTTGTGGTGCTGGAAATGCACTTTTTAAAACTTCTTTACAGATGTACCGCACATATAGGAAGGTACACAAATCCTGTACATACAGCCCAATTATTTATATATGTATGTATCTGTCTAACAACCATTTGGATCAAGATATAAATCTTGGAGGGTGTGATGGTGCACATCTCTAATCCCAGCACTCCAGAAGCTGAACCAGGAAGAGTTCAAGGCCAGCCTGGGATATAGGGTGAGAACCTGTCTTGAAAAAAAACAAAACAAACCAGAAGATACAAATCTTTCCCAGAACCCAAGAAAGCTGTCTTATTTCCTTTTGAAATCAGTAATCCTCCACGGCAGAGCACATTACTATTCTGACTTCTGCTAGCACAGATTTATTCTGTGTTTGAACTTCAAATAAATGGAACACTGCAGGGATTGTTGTTGTTGTTGTGTGTTTTGTTTTGTTCAGGGCTGGGGGTGAAACCCAGCACATGTTATGCCCTGGGTTCATCCCCCAAGTACCACAAAAGAAAAAAAAAGGAAAAAGAAAAAGAAAGAAAAAGCTATTTCAGCACTCTTAAGGCTATCCTCACCAGAAATGAAAACATGCCTTCACAAAAATTGACACACAAATACTCATAGTAGCATTACTCATCATAGCCAAAAAGTAGAAACAATTGTCAAGCAACTGGTGCATAATAAACAAAATGTTGCATATCTGCACAATGAAATATTATGTAGCCATATAAGTGCATGAAGTACAGGTACATGCTACAACGGAGCAAATGGTGAAAACATCAAGGTAAGTGTGAAGTCAGACAAAAAAGGTCACATATTTGTATGATTCCACTTATATGAAATGTCCAGAATAAGTATATCTGTACATTAGTGGTTGCCTAGAACTGGAGGTGGGAAATGGGGAACAGCTGCTAGTGGATATGGACTGTTTCTTTTTGAGAAGATGGAAATGTTCTAAAACTAGATTGTGTGAGGTTGCACAACTCTGAATATACTAAAAACCACTGAAGTATACACTATAAATGGGTGAGTTTGATGGCATGTGAATTATATGTCAATAAAGTGTTTCAAAAAGTGACTCAGAAACGGGGCTGGTGTTAATCCTAGCATTCAGGGTGCTACAGCAGGAGGAGCACAAATTTGAGGATATCCTGGGCTACACAGTGAGAACTTGCCTAAAAAAAAAAAAAGAAAGAAAAGAAAAAAGAAAAGAAAAGAAAACAAAGAGAAGAAAAAGAAAAAGAAGTTCACAAAGAAGTAGAGACATGGGTTTAGGGGAAAACTTCACCCCTCCCCTTTTCACTTTAAGCCCTTTAATGCTGGGTGCAATGGTGCACACTTGTAAATCCCAGTGACTGAGGCAGGAGAATCACAATTCAAGTACCACATAAAAATAATAATAATAAGCTTTTTAAAAATCCTGCTTCTGAGCCAGGCTCGGTGACGCATGCCTGTAATCCCAGTGACTCCGGAGGCGGAGGCAGGAGGATCACAAGGTCAAGACCAGAGGCAGTCTGTGTAATTTAGCGAGGCCCTGTCTCAAAAAAGTAAAAAAAAAAAAAAAAAAAAAATTGGCTGGGGATGCAGCTCAGTGGACCAGCACTTGCAAAGCATGCAAGCACGAGGCTCTGGGCTCAATCCTCAATACTGAAAAAAAAAAAAAAAAAAAAATCCTGCTTCTGAGAACTTGCAGCCACATTGGCTTCTTTCCTTCCTTCCTTCCTCTTTCCCTCTCTCTTGTTTTCTTCCTTCTTTCTTTCTCTTTCTCCTTTCCTTTCCTTTCTTTCTTTCTTTCTTTCTTTCTTTCTTTCTTTCTTTCTTTCTTTTTTCTTTCTTCTTTCTTCCTCTTCCTTCCTTCCTCTCGAAGTACTTAGAGGTTGAACCCAAGGCCTCACACATACTTTGCAAGTGCTCTACCAGTAAACTGCACCCCAGCCAATTTTTTATTTTTTAATTTGGAGACAGGGTACCACTAAGTTACACAGGCTACCTGTGACCTCAAACTTGCCATCTTCTGACTCTCCCCAGTTGTTGAGATTAAAGTCCTGTGTTACCGCACCCATGCAAGCAGCACTGTTGACTTTTTAAAAAGTGGAATCCTATTGTCCATACAGTGCGGCAGCTTTCGTCTTACACTCAGATATCTTGGCTCTCCTTCCAAGCCAGCACATATGGACTACTTTATTTGTCGTAATTGCTTCATAGTATTCCATAACACACCGATATTGCCAACTAGTTCATCATTCTCTCTCTCTCTCTCTCTCTCTCTCTCTCTCTCTCTGTCTCTGTCTCTTGCAGTACTGGGGGTTGAACTCAGGGCCTCATGCATGCTAGGCAAGGGCTCCACCACTGAGCTGCATCCACAGCCCTTCTTATTTTCATTTTTTATTTTGAGACAGTGTCTCCCTACATTGCACAGGCTCCCTCTGGCCTCAAATTTGCGATCCTCCTGGCTCCACCTCCCCAGTCACTGGAATTATAGGCATGCACCATGGCACCTGGCTCGTTCTCTTTCTAATGAAAAGTCTAGTTTTCATCATCACAAATAGTGGCACAATGGACAGTTATTTTTGTATCTTTATGGACTTGTTTAAGTATTTCTATAAAAGAGAATACTATAAAAGTTGAATTGTCAGTCAAAAAATGTGACATCTCACTTTTTAAAAATTACTAACAGGGCCTGCAGCTGTACCACTGTGGCATCTGATCCCATCACATCTTGGAAGCTAAGCAGGGTCAGGCCTGGTTAGCACTTGGATGGGAGACCACCTGGGAACACCAGGTGCTGTAGGCTTGGGAGAAGAACCACTCCCAAAACAATCAGCCATTGAAAATCCTATGAATAGGAGAAAAGCACGACGATAGTGTTTCACCTGTTGTACATAGGGTCACTATGAGTTGGACACCAACGCGACAGCACCTAACAACAACAGCATTGATTTCCAAGAAGGGCATTTCAATATACATACTTAATAACACACAAATCCTCTTGTCTTACACATGGGATAGTATCCCGACATGGGATAGTATCAACCTTTCTAACTTGTGATCAACCAGTAAAGCAAAAAAGTTTTGCTGGCCTGTACTGGCTTATGATTCCTGATTGTGTACATCGGTTTCCAGTTCCATATTTAGTGATGCCACTTTGTTACCTTAAAATTGGCCATGGAGAGAGCATCTGCACCACAGAAACTGGCAAACGCTATAAAAATACAGCCTTTACAGTCACACCACTCCAGTGTCAGTTGTCATCAGATCTCAGAAGCTAAGCAGGGTCAGGCCTGGTTAGTACTTAGAAGAGAGACTGCCTGGGAATACTGGGTGCTGTAGGCTTGGGAAAAGGACCTGACAGCCCACTCCAGGAACAATCAGCCAACAATAACCCTATGAATGGCAGAGAAGTATTGACATAGTGCTGTTGTGCATAGTGTCACTACGAGTCTGACTAGACTCAAGGGCACCTAACAACAGCATCAAAATACATACATGCACAAACTTAAAACAGTAAAGAAGGAAAGAAATTGCTACTCTCTTTTTCCTTTTTGGGGACAGGGACGGTGCTGGCCATATGAAGCCAGGGCCTCACATATTCTAAGCTCTACCATTTAGCTATACCCCTTGCCTATTCTTTTTTTATTCTTTATTTTTTGCAGTGCTGTGGGTCAAATCTAAGTCTTACCCATGTTAAGTAAGCATTCTACCTCTGAGCTATATCTCCAACCCTTTGTTCCCATTTTTTAATTAAACATTTTTATTAGGTGATAATTATAAATTCCCATGCAGTTGTACTAAATAATTCAAAAAGAGCCAGTATACCCTTTACAGTCTCCCTCAGTGATAACATCTTTCAGAACTCTAGTACAAGCCAGGCACAGTGGTACACGCCTGTAATCCCAGCAATTTGGGAGGTGGAGGAAGAAGGATCTCGAGTTTGAGTGCAAGGGCAGCCTATGTAACTTAGTGAGACCCTGATTCAAAATTTTAAAAAGCGCTAGGGGTGCAGCCCAGTGGTAGAACTCTTGCAGAAGGATGTGTGAGGCCCTGGGTTTAACCCCCAAGTACTACAAAAAAGAAAAAGAAAAAAAGAAAAAAAAAAAAACCTCTAATATAATATCACAACCAGGATTTTGATGTTGATGTAGTCAAAATATAGTTCTTCCTTTCGTTTCCTTTCTTTTTCTTTCCTTTCCTTTTCTTTCCTTCCTTTCCTTCCTTTCTTTTCTTTTTTCTTTTCTGTCTGTCTGTCTGTATGTATGTATTCCTTTCCTTTCTTTTTTTCTTTCTTTCTTTCCTTTCTTCTTTCTTTCTTCTTGACAGGGTCTTGACATGAAGCCCAGGCTGGCCTCAGAGTCATGGTCCTCCTGCCACAGACTCCCAGGTGCTGGGATTATAGGTGTGCTCCATCAGCCCAAGATGCAGAATATTTCTATCCCCATAAGGATCTTTCATGTTGCCTTTTATAGCCAGGCTGACTTCTTTCCCTTCCCCACTCTTGGAAACCACTAATCTGTTATCCATTACTATAATTTTGTCATTTTGAGAATGTTCTATAGGCAGAATCATGAAGTATGCAATCTTTTACAATTGGCTTTTGTCACTCAATATAATTTTCTGGAGACACATCAAAGTTGCTGCATGTATCAGTAGTTCCTTCCTTTTTATTGCTGAGTAATACATGGCAGTGCAGATTAAACAGTTTGTTTAATCATTCACATGTTGAAGGGCATGGGTAGTAGTCTTTCCAGTTTGGGGCTGTTACAAATAAAACTGGCATAAACATTCCTATGCAGGTTTTTTTTTGTGTGTACTGGTCTCATTTTCACAACTGATACTGAGGCTGTAGCTAGTATTTATGACTTTGCTCTTATATTTCTTCCTTTGCCTTAATAATAACTAACATTTATAGAGTGTTCATTACAGGCCAGACCCTGTTCTAAGTGCTTTACAAGTATCACTTAATTCTCACAATTAACATTGGAATATAAATTATTGTTTCCCCCATTTTACAGGTGTGGGAATGAATGATGAAAGAAGTACCCAGCCAGCATGTACTCACATTCAGATTTTTTTTTCCTTTAATACAGACATCCCAGCAGCAGCACATGGCAGGCTGTTGCTGAGGGCATAGGTGCTTTATTGGGGAGGGAATGCTGGCAGGTGATGAGGAAGTTTCCCCCATTTTGAGACCACAGGAAGAGACCTGGCTACCCCTGGCAGAGGGAAGTGCAGGCCCTCTGGCCAGATCATGGCCTAACTGGGAAGATACTAGTCAGTCACAAAGTCATGGGGTTGCCTCACAAGCCTGACTAAGGCCCAGGAACCATCAGACACCTGGGGCAGGTCCCCTGCACATTCATCATGAACTATGCAAGATGCTACACATGAATTAATTACAAAAGAATCATATTTATAAAAATCTGTACACATACTTGAAAAAAATCACAAAATAGTCATCTATGTGTCATAAGTTGTTAGACAAAATATTAAAAATGGGATAAACTTATGCATTTTTCTTCTCAATTCTTTTCAAAAGGATTCATGTTTTTGAAGCACATATATGCTACTTTAAATTAGCAAGACCCATGAAGGAACTGAGCACCCTAGACTTCCTTGGGTCCTTGGAGGCCTTGAGCCCTGTGTGGCCTGGCCAGGGGACATTGCCCAGGGTTGGGGCACGGAGTTTGCCCACAGTGTACAACGGAGTGCTGAAACATAACAGAAGGAGGAAGATGTCTGTGGCTAAATTTGGCCACCAAATAAAAGAGGCAAACAAGATGGAAATATGCAGCCCTGCCAGTGGGCCAAGCAGGGGCCAGGTGACCTTGAAACCCGGCTCCAAGAACAGTGGGACACAGGACGGTGGAAAGCTGGACGGGACCTGGATGGTAGAAAGCTGTGTTGCAGCCAGAGGGCTGCGCCTCCTGGGCTTGGCAGAGAGGGAGGGCACAGAAGGAAGACAGAAGGGCAGGTGGGCCACCTTGGTCGCAGGCAGCTCACCAAGTGCCGAAAGTGGATATGGTGATATTTTGCAACCAAGTCCTATGGATGTGCTACCTGCTTGCCTTAAGGGGCACATGGCAGTGTAGGGCCAAAGATAGGACTTATCCTCTTGCTCTCAGCCACAGAAAGAACCTCTTTTTCCCCATGTGTGCAGGACAAGGGTTGAAATGTCTTGCCTCCTTATGTGTTTCTTGAGAGGCCCTGGGTCCAAGTATGAAGGCTCAGAGTTTGTGCTTCTCTTTGTGATCTGTTCCCTGCTGGTGGCATCAGGCTTAGGATAGGCACAGGAATGTCTGGGCCCCCTGACCCACGGCAGAGCACTCAGCATGATCCCAGCTGGGATCATCCCAGAGGCCTTCAACACTGGCAAGGTGTCCAAGAAAACCCAGAGGGTGGCACAGAGACCCACTGAGCTGGATGTGACGCATAGTTCCATGGGCAGAGGGGATGAGTGATAGTGTCCCTAGGGACCTCTGCTGTTCTCAGGGGGACACCAGGCCTGGGAGTCATACAGGGCAACTGAGGCAATATGGTTTTTCTACACAACCTCAAAGATCATCTGCTGAAAACCAAAGCAGAATATGGAGCCAAATCGGTGGGTGGTGTTTGTGGGGAGGACCCCTGCAGGACAACGGGTTTCTCTACAGGTGGCCCAGGAGCTCCTGGATAGTGCTCCACTAAGGTCAAGCACTTAGATTTGAACCTGGGTAATCTGAGTTACCTCTTAGTCACTGTTATACAGTCAGGACTTCAGATGGCCGGGGTTCTTTCCTTATAGAGTTCACCTAAGCCTTCGTATCTGGAGGATCTAACCTCTTAGTTATCTCATTTCTGCTGCTTTGATCTATTGTCAACTTTAACTATTAGATATAGTTGTACAAGGTATCCCTGGGGCGGGCGTGAGGAGGATAGGTTGTAACCAATCTGCTTCCTAACCCCATTGTGTAACATTTGTTGTTAGGTGCCATCTAGTCGAGACCAAATCATAGCAACCCTATGCACAACAGAAGGAAACACTACCCCACACTGCCATGCCCGTCACTATTGTCAGTGTTTCTTTGTGATTCATAGAGTTTTTGATGGCTGATTGTTTCAGGAGTGGGCTGCCTGGTGCCTACAGCACTTGGTATTCCCAGGTGGTCTCCTACCCAAGTACTAACCAGGCCCAATCCTGCTTAGCTTCTGAAATCAGATGGGATTGGATACTAGGGTGGTACAGCTGCAGAACATTGTGTAATAGCAACACTATTTCCTCTAAGTCATGGAGATGTCAGAATCAATCCCCCAGCTAACACCTCTCCACCTTTTCTGTCTGTTCACCCAATGGCTTACACAGCCCCAAGTAGCCAGGTAGCTTTCTCTCATTCCAGATCAGTGGAACTACTGTTGTCACCTCTTTGTGGAAGCAAATCTCCTTGGGAGTACCATGCCTTCAAACCAGCAGACCCTATGTCTCAGACTGCAAGCCAAAACATTGTGAACGGGTTGTCAGGTGTAATTCTGAGAGGTCCCACTCCCGCCCCTACCTCTCAGCTCCTGGGCCCACTGTGGACTCTGGCTGAGTGAGATAAGATCCCATGGGAACTGTGGCTGGTTCAGAGTGAAAAAAGCTTGTTCTGTGGCAAGCACTCCCAACTTAGAAGGCTTTGCTGTAACCAAGTCTTCTGTAAGGACAGCTTCTTCCAAGGGATGTGGTACGTGATAAGATCCATGGTTGCCATGGGCCTTGATGGCGTGGTTAAAAGCAGAGACCCCGCAGCCAAACTGTCTGGATTTGAAAAATGGCCTCACTACTCACTTACCCACTGTTGACTTTGGGCAATTTACAAAACTTCTCTGTAACGCAGTTTCTTTATCTGAGAAATGGTGGTGGTAATCGTATATAGCTCTCTATGGCTTCTGTGAAGATTAGAAGCATTCATAACTGCAGAGCACTTTGCATGTGAGACACCATTCCCATCTCTCCCTGAACAGTGACACCTCTTGTCAGAAGCCACAGAGCATGGGGCATCATGATAGTGTCCAAAGCATCCAGGAGGCCCATAGAAGGTGGTGGCAGCCAATACATGGAAGCAGGGAAAGTAAATCCAAAGCTAACAATATGAAAATGCCTTTTAGGGAGAACACATTTCTACCTCCTCCACGTTGGAAGAGAGTTAACACAAGCAACTCTTCACCAGGTGCAGGACTGATTTGGCAGCTTCCCTGTGCTAAGCGGACTTTTCTTGACAGTCCCGGCGGGATCTGACTTGGTCAGAGGAGGTCTATGCTGTGAAGCCCACATGCAGCCTCTGTTTCTACCATTGAGACCTCTTTGTTCATGGACCCTTTGGGGAGGAAATAGAATGGCATCCACAAAGCAGGTTTGCCTCACCTGTTCATCAGGTCACGACCAGCTTCCCCGGAAAGGGTCTGGTGGGGATTAGCTGTGCCAGTCAAAATACTGCACTGTCTTCCTCTGCCCATTCACAAGCTTTCTTCCCAAGCGCCTTTGCCCCGGCCCTCCAACTTTGTTCTATCCAAGTCTATGTACCCAGCCAAAACAGTGGCCCTGCCCTTGGGTCAGTGTAGATCCCCGGACTGTGTCACCTCTAAGGCAGTACAGCCAAGGCGATGACATACTCTAATTGAATTTGCTTTTTGGAGGATTTTCCTTCCCCACTAACCATCTCTCAGGAGGCTTTATTAATTAATTTAATCTTTAAGGAAAGAGGCACTTTTTAATTATTTGCAATTTAACCAAAAAAGAGACCATTCATTTTCTACAGCCGAAAGTAAGTATCTTAAGTACAAAATTCCATGTTTAAAATTTTGGTTTTCATGGTTTATAACTTTGTTCATTGTGGCTAACACACATGACATTAAATTGACCATCCTCAAGAATTTTTAAGTGTACAGCTCAGTAGTGCTAAGTATATTCACATTGCTGGGCAACAGATCTCCTGAACTCACTCTCAGGAGGGCTTTATTGCTGCCATGGTAACTAACATTTAGTGCATGCTAGGCTCTGAGTGCTTTTCTAAGAGTTTTACCTATATTGTCATTTAATTTTCCAAACAAGCTATGAAGGTAGGAATTTGAGGGTAGGGATAGGTATTCTTATTGTCTCTTGTAGAAACAAAGAAACTGGGGTACAAGAGCAGTTAAATTATTTGCCCAAATTCATATAACAAGTAACTGGTGGAACCAGAATTCAAACATTGGCCAGCTGGTTCTAAAATGTTTGCTTTTAATCTCTTAATAATAGGCCATGTTGCAGGTGATGGTGTATGGTGGAAAGCCAGCCTCCCGAAATCCAGATCGGAATGTTTTTTTTTCTCAGTGTCTTTCATACATGACTTCTCCTGAATCCGTTGTGGGGGAGGGAGGAAGGAGAGGCTGTTAGCAAGCTGGGGCCAGCTGGGGCGGCCATGGGATTGGCTTCTCTCTGTCTTCAGCACATATTCAGGCTCAGCCCAGCTTTCCCCGGGATGAGGAGCTCCTGGGCTTGTGCCTCTGTGGGCCTGCTAGATGGGTCCCACACTCCCTGATTTGGGAGGAGCCTTGAGTCATAAGGTCACCTGGTGTCTCATAGTGCTGTGTTTTGTTTCTCTTGGAACCTAGAAGCTCCCCAGTAGCTATTTGTCAAGAGAAGAACTAGTACTGGTGAAATTGGCTGGGCTTCAATCCCCTTCAGGGCACCCTGGCCACTTAGGATTGCCTGCCGTGGCTTCATGGATCACCCCAATTTGCTAAACACCATTGGACCTGTTGAGTCATGAGGCCCCAGTGGCAGATGCAGTTGAACTGCCACTGGAAGCAGCCAGAGAGCCTTCCCTGGTCCTAACCCTCACTCAGAGGACGCTGCCTCCGCCTCTGAAATTCCCAGTGGCACAGTACCACAGGCAGTGCTGAGTCCTGGGGGCATCTGCTGCACTGCTGTCCACCCACACTGCCCGCCCCACATCAGCTGAAGCCCACCCCCCACCATCCTACTTCTCTGCACCAGAATCTAATTGTGTCTGAGAGCAAGTCACATAACTTGCTCCTAGTGGCAAGGAAACCGGAGAGGGGGAGTGCCTGGCCTTTCACCTGCTTCCAAATATTGTAAAAAGGGTTGTATGAGCCGACCAGGCCTCTAACCACAAACAATTAAACACAAAAAGCAACTGTTTCAAGGGCTGTTGTGAAGGTTGTGTGATTTAATGCAGCACAGTGAAGGTGTTACAGGCACAGAGTCTGCAACTGACTCCCTAGATTCAAATCCTGGGCTCTGCCATTTACTTCTGTGTGACTCTTGAGTGAGTTACTTCCCCTTTCTAAGTTGTAACTTCCTTATTTGTAAAGAGTACCCACACAGAGTTGTTCACAGAGTTTTTGTAAAGATTAAGGCTGAACATGTAAAGAGCTTAGAGAAGTTAATACTTGAGTATTTACTACATAACTACTACAACAAGTAGTCTATGTGCATTGTTGTTGTTGTTAGGTGCCATCAAGTTGGTGTCCGACTCATAGTGACCCTACGTACAACAGGCAAAACACTATTGTCAGTGCCTCTCTCCTATTTATAGAGTTTTCAATGGCGGTTTGATTTTGGGGAGTGGGTTGCCGAGTCCGTCTCCCAAGCCTACAGCACCTGGTGTTCCCAGGTGGTCTCCCATCCAAGTACTAACCAGGTCTGACCCTGCTTAGCTTTGACGGGTTCAGATGCCACAGTGCTATGGCTGTAGGCCCTATGTACCTAGTCAGTTTTTTATATAAGGTAAGTATGGTCCATTTCTTTTTCTTTCTTTTTCTTTTACCTTTTTAAATTTTTTATTTATTTATTTATTTATTTATTTATTTTTGGAACTAAAGTGTTGAACCGAGGAACTCACACATGCTAGACCAATGCTCTACCACTGATCTGCACTTCCAAACCCTTTTTTTTCTCCCTGTATTGATAAATGATGGTGAGATACAGAGTTATACAGCATTGGCTTTTTCCATTATGCCACTACTATATCACTTTTGGGGCTGGGATTTAGCTCAGTTGGTAGAGAGCTGCACTGCAGTCTCTGAGGTCCCGAGTTTGATTCCCAGCACCACAAAAATGGGAGAAGGACCTGGCAATCCACTCCCAAGGTAATCCCAAAACAGTCAGCCATTGAAAACCCTATGAGGGTCGCTATGAGTCGGATACTGACTCGACGGCACCTAACAACAACAACATATCACTTTTGGTTACACTTTTATTAACTTACAAGGTTTATGGAGGCTTGTAACGAATACATAGTAAAACTCAAATGAGTATTTGGGTTATATTCCCCTGTTTTTCCAATGTACTCATGGAGTTGCATTGTTTACATTGTGATTATCTTCTCCCCCTTTATCCCTCTACATTGATTCTCCTCCCTATCTCACTTTCTGAAATCTTTGCTTCCCTCTGCTTGTTCCCTCACTCCTTCTTTCTACTCTTTATATTGTCCTTTCTTCACTAAGTTTAATTGTGCATTTTTTATATATCAACTTAGGTATACCTGCAGCTGTAGCACTATGGCATCTGATCCCGTCAGATCTTGGAAGCTAAATAGGGTCGGGCCTGGCTAGTACTTGGGTGGAGACCGCCTGGGAACACCAGGTGCTGTAGGCTTGAGAGAAGGACCTGGCAACCCACTCTCAAAGATCAATCCACCATTGAAAACTGTATGAACAGCAGAGAAACACTGACAATAGTGTTATTACTATTGTATATAGGGTTGCTATGAGTCGGACACCAACTTGATGGCACCTAACAACAACTTTTGTATAGGATTTTTTCTTTCTTTAAGTAAGATTCAGCTCCCACACATGAGTGAAAACATACCCCAACCCCTTTTATTTTTTATTTTGAGACAGGCTGCCTCTGGCCTTAAACTCTCAATCCTCCTGTCTCAGCCTCCCTGAGCCCCTGGGTTACAGTGTGCCTCATCACACCCAGCTTTGTGCAGATATTTCTAGGGGACTATATCCTACAAGTGGAATTCCTAGGTAAATCAGCATACCCAGTTAATTTTTTTTTTTTTTTTTTTTTTGTGGTACTTAAGGGGTTGAACCCAGGACCTCGCACATACTTTTCAAGTACTCTACCACTAGGCTTCACCCCAAGCCCATTTTCTATTTTTTATTTTGAGACAGGGTCTCGCTAAGTTACACAAGCTGCTTCTGGCCTCAAATTCATGATCCTCCTGCCTCCATCTCCCAAGTTGCTGGGGTTACAGACATGAGCCATGGCACCCAGCTTATTTAAAACCTTTTTAAACTTTGGTTTCTGAGTAGCCTTTTGATAAGTTGGGAGAAGAAATTTAAGGCTCCCATATCTCACACTATTGATTATCCATAGAGCACTTTTAGCATTTCTACATGCAGATGTGACCCTGGGGAGATCCTCATAGAAACCCGCAGTTTAGCCATGGAGTAGCAAAGGCAGAACAGGCTGGGTGATGAAGCTCTGGCCCAGGCTTCCTCCTGGTTCTGTGTAGAACTGAGGCCAAGTCCCCCAAACCTCCAGAGTCCTATCTTCCTGGGACACTGGGAGAGGGATCCCTATTTCCTTCCCAGGCAGCATCTAGGTGCTAAAGGGAGAGAGCAGTGGCCTTGGGCTCCCCAGAGGAACGGGGGATTTGTTTCTGCCTGTCTCAAGCTTCAGTAGAGAAACTGTGACTCAGGATATGACTCCAGGGACCAAAGGTCCTTCCCAGCCCCAAATAGAGGCGCTTTTATTTTCATTTGGATATTGTATTTAAGTTTTGAAATGTGTTCAATATGGAAGCTTTATTGCGGGGGGGTGATGGCTTAATTTGGGCCATTAACCAAGACTGATGTAATTTCTTTTTTTTCCCAGGGCTCTTAACTGAGAGAGTGTTAGTCAAGTGGACCTCTGTAAAGATGCAGACTATTGCATAAAAATCCTTTTATGGCTCTTGTCTCAGCAATTCTGGAGCCAGGCTTGGCGTGAGGAAGGCTGGATGGAGGGTGTTGGTGACTGCAGTCTTTTTACCTGTGTCCCTGTAACTGAAGTTGTTGCTACCTTTCCTAGACTGCATAGTTGGTTTTCAAACCCTCCTCACCTTCTCTTGTATATTACATGTATAACAAAAGACATAACTTCTTCAATTAAACAGAAAATCAGTCTTCAGAGAAACCCCGTCTCTCACCAGTAGATTAAAGATACTTCAGAGATTATCAGAAGCACCAAGCATGGTAGCATATGCCTGTAATCCCAGGGACTCCAGAGGCTGAGGCAGGCGGATTGCCCACATACCTGAGCAAGACCTTGTCTCACAAAAAAAAGTAAAAAATGGTCTAGGGTAGCTCAGAGGTAGAGCACTTGCAAATCATGCAGGAGGTCCTGAGTTCAATACTCTAGTACCAGGGGGGAAAATATATATATTCAGAAGAGACCCTCTTAAGCTCTTAATTCAAATAAATAAACTGTAAATCAAAACTTTATTAAACAACAGGGGAAATTTGAACACTGAATATCTGACATTAGTAAAGTCTATCTATTAGTAAAGTCTACTATTAGTATCTGAATAGTAAAGACATTAATTAGCTTAGATGTGATTATGATATTGTAGTTTAAAAGGATTTTTTTTTTCAGTGATGGGGTTGCTGAACCTAGGGCTTCCCACATACTTTGTAACTGCTCTATCACTGAGCTGTACCTCCAACCTCCTGTTTATTTTTATTTGTTTCTTGTGACAGGGCGTCACTAAGTTATGGAGGCTGCCTCTGGCCTCAGACTGATGATGTTCATGCCTCTGCCTCCTGAGTCACTGAGATTACATGCGTGTGCCACTGTGCCTGGCTTTTAAAAAGAATTTTTATCTCAAAGAGTTGTATACTAAAATATGAATGCAAGGAATAATGTCTAAAGCTGGGCATGGTCGTACATGTCTGTAATCCCAGCAATTTGGGAGGCAGAGGCATTTTGAGGCCAGAAGCAGCCCGTGCAATTTAGCAAGACCCATCCCAAAATAAAAAATAAAAAGAGTCTAGGGGTGTGGCTCAGTGGTAGAATGCTTGCAAAACATATGTAAGGCTCTGGGTTTGATCTCCCAGTATTGAGAGAAAAAAAAAATAAAAGAAATAATGTCTAGGGTTTTTTTTTTTTTTTTTTTTAAATTCAGGGTGAAAGAAATCTAGGAAATATAGTTGAAACAAGATGGGTTATGAGCTGATATTTTTTATTAAAGATAGGTGATATAACTGAGGGTTCATTATACCATTCCCTCTACTTTGCAAACTTTGCAATTTCCCACTAATAGAAATAGACCCAGAGAGCCAGAGAGCCAGAAAGAGATAGAGAAAGAAGTGGAGGTAGGGCTGGGGGTGTAACTCTGTGATAAAGTGTGTGGTTAGCACTGGTAAGAACCTGAATTTGATCCCCAGCAGTGCAAGATAAAAATAACTAAAAGACAGAAAAAAGTTAAAAAAAAAAAAAAATAGAGACAAAATTGTCCAGAAGAAAACAGTTGCTTTTTTGTTTCTTTCTTTCCATTTTTGCAATGCTGGGGGTTGAACTCAGTGCCTCAGCACGAATTGCCCCGCTGCTGAGCTATATGCAGAGCCACTAGTTGCTTTTAAGATCACAGCCCTAGCTGAGGACCATGGTATATGTCTGTAATTCCAGTGATTTGTGAGGCTGAGGATTGTGAGTTCAAGGCCAGAGGTAGCTTGTACAATTTAGTGAGACCCTGTCTCAAAATGGAAAATAAAGAGGCTGGGTGTGCAGCTCAGTTGTAGAGCACTTGCCAAGCATGTATGAGGTCCTGGCTTCAATCCCCTAGTACAAAAAAAGAAAAAAGAAAAAAAGAAATTAAAAATTAAATAAAGGCCACAGCCCCTCCCCAGCACTGCCCATGAGGAAGCACACTTCTGATAAAACCATCCATGCTGCAGAATGCAGAGATCAGCATAACTATTTCAGAGATAAACCTAAAGCCCAATGGTAAGGAGACCGCTCCCACACACAAAAAATAAACTGGTAATGGTGACGTTTTAAGCATCAACAGCAGGCCAGAAGAGATATTTCTGAGTGGCTGGAGGTGGGGAGGAAGCCCTCCAGGGTGTCTCTCCAGCCATGTTCTTTACAGGCAGCCCAGGCAGAGAACATTCTTTCCTATTTATTTTTCTCTGAGACTTACTGTTGCCCTGTGCAGCAGGCTTGAACTCATTGTTCAGAGACAATGAGGTGAGGCTGAGCAGCTGAATGCATTGGTGAAACTCTTTCAGTATAAGATGTCTCAAGGTAAAAGGAGGAAAAAAGCTACTTAGCTGCTCTAGTTTGCTGAGGGCTGTGGCTGAGCTAAACCTGGGCACCTGGACTGGGCCTTATACCAGTCAGGACTGGTAACAGGTTCTCAGTGGATGCTACTTCCCTCCTCTGAGGGCACGAGGAGAACACGAGGAGAAATGAGTGAAATGAGCCGGATGGGTCTTACAAACTCTGCTTAGCAGGGAAAACCAAAACCTGTTGAGCCAGTCAAGCTGCTTCCTTTATGTGCTATAGGTGGTTTACATACTTGTATGGTTTTGAGGGGTTTTTGTGGAGGGGGTGGGGGTGTCTGGTGTTTGGTTTGTTCATGCTGTTTGCATACCAATCCTTACATATATAAGTCAGACAGCCCTCTGGAATTTTGCACTCTGTCACCTTAACATTATTCTACCTCCTTCACAGCACCTATCTGAAATGAGTTATTTATGTGTCTGCTTGGTTGTTAGCTTTCTCCTCTAGAATTTTATCTCTATGAAGGCAGCAACATTGTCTTATTTACCCCTTTCTTCACCATACCTGACTCAAAACTGGTGCTCTAGAAAGGTTTGTGGGATGCCAGAATGAGCGAATGAGTGAATGACTATGCACATGGGTGTCTTCCAGAGGGCAGTGTGGCAGGTGGGTGGGAGAACTGTCCCAAGAAAGGGACTAAGGCCAGTCTGTTACCTGGAAGGTGGGTCCGGGAGGATGGCAGCAGCAAAACCTCAGTCTGTTTGTGTGAGCATATAAAAGACTTTATACCCAACACAAAAGTTATAGTAAAAATATGTTGTTGTTGTTGTTAGGTGCCGTCGAGTCGATATCCGACTCATAGTGACCCTCATAGGGTTTTCAATGGCTGACTGTTTCGGGATTGCCTAGAAGATAGTACACCTTCAAGAAGTGAAGGAGGGCAAACAGAGAAGAGTTACTGTTCCTGCTACTACAGCATAGAGCTAAGGTCACAGGTGACTTTTTATAGTGAAGATTGAGCCTCTGTAGAAAGGAAAGAAACATTTCACACCTGAGGTATATACGTGGAATGGGTTAATGAACTCCCAAGTACCTTCAGAGGAACTGGCCCAGAGGTGAACATTTCAAAATGTTAAGAATCCAGGCAGCTAAGGGCTTGGCTGAGGAGCAGAATCCACTGAACAATGTCCTTTTCAATCACTGTGGGCACAGGTCTCACACAAGTCTTTATCATCTTTCATGGCTGAATCAATTGTTAGGAGTTATTTTAATCTCCTTTTTCCTCCTTTGGCCTGGTGAAAGCCAAGCTAATCTACCTAACAAGTCCTGCTCCTTAATTGATCTTCTCTCCTTTCTTTCTCCATATATATCTTGTCCTTTAGTACTTTTATTTGGGCTTTTAGTTACTAAAGCACCACATGCTCATTATTTTTAAAAAAGTACAAAAACTATACAAAGTAAAAATGGAAAATCATCCCCTCCTTCCATTGTCTCACTCCTAAGGTTACACCGGTTAGTCCTTGAGACGTACATCCTTCTAGTCCCTTTCCCACAGCATGAGCATCTCCCCATTCCTCCTCTCTCCCCCATAAAGATCGCACTGCTCAGTTGAGCAGACAACTGCTTCTTTGCTTCTCCCCTTGCCAAGAAAGTCTCTCTGTCCTGGGACTTCATTTTCTTTTTATTATTATTATTATTATTATTATTATTATTAATTATTATTTTGCAGTACTTGGGGGTTGAACCCTTGTATATACTTTGCAAATGCTCTGTTACTGAGCTGCCCCCACCCCCAGGCCCCTTTCTTATTTTATATCTTGAGACATGGTCTCACTAAATTATGCAGGCTGCCTCTAGCCTCAAACTCAAGATCCTCCTGCCTTTGCCTCCCAAATCACTGGGATTACAAGTGTGTGCCACCATACATGGCTGCCCTGGGACTTCCAAGAAACAAAACCTCACAGTTTTTGGCATTCCTTCAGGTTCTTCTGTCTTCCCACTCTCCTTTCCCCATAAACCGAACACAGCAAAGCAAAACACAAAGCAGCATGGAGTGACTGCAAAATTTGTGAGCTCTGGAGGAGAGTCTGGGTGTGAATCCTGCTGTGCCATCTAAGAGTGGCCTTGGCCCTTTCTGGGCCTTGGTTTCCTCATAGGTAAAATGGGCTGATGCAGGCCAGGACGATGCATGTGCTTCGTACATGTTAATTGTCCTTCCTCCTGGGTATGGCTCCCTCTTACTGGACTGTTTGTTTTTGTTTTGTTTTTTGAGGTGGGTCTCACTGTATAGCCCAGGCTGGCCTTCAACTCATGATCCTCCTCCTACCGCCTCCTGAGTGATGGGATTACAGTCATGCGCCACCATGCCCAGCTCTAACTGGGCTTACCTTGCTTCTCCTTCTGGTTTTGCTAGCTAGACAAAAAGAAACCAAATTCCTTTTTCTTTTCACACTAAAGTATTCTTGGAAACTAACATTGCCATCTCCCTCCCTTTTCTTCACTGGGCTCAGTCTGTCTTTCCTTACTTTCCTATCTTCTCTGTCAGTGGTCCTGGGACCTATTAAAAGAGGCCCAAAGCATCTGGCTAAGGATGAGTGAAGGGGGCCCAGGTACTGGCTCCAGACTGACCTCCTGCAGAGTGGCACCATGTCCCACCCCATCCCCCACCCGCAGCCTGAGGATTCCACTTTCTGTTCAGGGAGGCCAGGGCTAAAGTTCAGGAGCAGCAGTTACACAACCACTGACTGTCCAGCTGTTGGTCTGATACTCTGCCTCCTGCAATGCTGGAAAGGATAGAAGCAAAGGTGGACCCAGCCTTCCACCAATACTGCTTTGGAGTGGGCGTGCCAGCATGGTGGTAACATACCAAAGTCAAGTTAGGATGTTCCCTGGGTACCATCCCTTGCAGTGAATCCTGAGTCAAACAGCCCAGTTGGCCTCAGGCCTAGGGAACGGCAAATCAGAGTCAGGAGGGAGCCCTTGAGCTCCTGGGAAGCAGAATTAGGATTTAGCAGCAGCTGCTGCTTACTGAGAGAAGGGCCCCCCCACTACACAATCTGGAAGGCCAAGTTTTGTCTGTTCCAGAAGTGAGGAGGCTCTGGGACGTTTCCCATAGCCACTGACCCCTCTCCTTTGACTGCCTCTCCATCCCCTTATCCTCTGCCCCAATCCTACAGCTGGATTAGAACAGCCTTCCCCAAGCAGCTCGCTGATTCTAGAGCAAGAGGTCAGTGAGAAAGCAGGAGGCAGAAGTTAGGGGTACTATGGAGACACCACTGAAGCCAGCCAAGGCCATGAAAGAGCTGGTAGTCAACAACAGACTCAAGGACAAACAAAAAATCCTAGCACGGTTTTTTGTTTTGTTTTGTTTTTATGATACTAAGGGGCTGAGCCCAGAGCCTTACACAGATTTTGCAAGCAAGAACTTCTCCCACTGAGCTGTACTCCTAGCCCTGTTTTTATTTTTATTTATTTATTTATTTATTTTATTTTGAGACAGGCTCTCAATTACACAGGCTGCCTCTGGCGTTGAACTTGCAATCCTCCTGCCTCTGCCTGCTTCATCCCTGGGATTACAGGCAGCACACCTGGCTTTTTTTTTTTTTTTTCTTGTGAGTTAATAACTCAGGAACTTTTGGTAAATCGGCAGGAATGGGATTTCTTTCTCTTGCAGGTCTTGGACAGTAGGCTCCCTCAATCTCAAAGCAGGAGAACAGAAAGGAGGTAGATAGAGACCTCAGGAGGAGCCGGAGGGCCAGCCCGTCAGGATGAAGGTGCGGCAAGTGGAGGCAGGCAGGAGACCAGGGATGTGGCAAAAGCAAGGAAGCAGCCTCCTGGGGCTTCTCCTGCAGGGCAACTGCAAGGCAAGGCTGGCTTTGATGCCTGACTGGCTGAGGGGGCAGTAGAGAGGATGACAGAGAACAGAGCCAGGAGGGGTTGAGTGACATTGGGGATAAGGGAGACCCCTGCTCTGGGCAGTCACAAAGGGTCGTCCTTGATGAGCACATGATCTCTCACTAATGGGAGGGTGACAATCAGGGCACAAAGACCCAGTTTTGGTCCCCTTCTGCCACTCCAATTTTGAAATGCTGTAATTCACCCTTCCTGCCTGCCTTCTTTCCTTCTTTCCTTCCTTCCCTTTCTTTCCTTTCTTTCTGCTTTCCTTCCTTCCTGCCTGCCTTCCTGCCTTCCTTCCTTCCTGTTTTCCTTCCTTCCTGCCTGCCTTCCTTCCCTTTAGAGACAATGAATTTATATTGCATACCTGTACACAGTTATATAGTACAAAGAGGCTCCTCAGCCTTGTCACTTGGACTCTGTAGCACCTCAGATCAGAGGCAAAAGGCAGCTCACAATGCATCAGTGAGCTGTGGTCGCCCACTCAAGGCTCTCCTTTCCTCTAACTGTTCCTGTAGCTCTTCTGACCGGCAACCTCAAGCTCAAACTTTACCCTTCCCTATCTAATAAAAACCTCACCCCAGAGCTTTCATCCAAGGAGATGAAAGTGGCTTCTGTAGACAGAGTCAGCAGGTTCTGTGAAGAGTAGGGACAGGGGTTTCCCTGGGTAAGTGGCCAACACTGAGGAAAGAAGAGGACCCTGGCTCCAAGACAGAGACCATTTTGGGAGGGTTCCCTTGACTCCTTCCTAGTCCAGCTCTTCAAACACTGGTTTCCTGGGATAAGTGCAGCCCTAGAAGCAGTTACCGGGATCAGGCCTCAACCCTGTTGGAGTAAACCTCCTTCAAGCCCTTCAGCAAGCAGTGGACATTTGCCTGTCCCTGGGATGTTACGTCAGCCCATTCAGGCAACCTGACTCTTCCAGCTGGAGGCTTCCCCCAGGATAGACAGAGACCCCATGGGTTTGCTGACCATCACAGTCCAGCTAGGGACAGTGGCATCTGTTGGGCTGCTCTCAGGCCCTGCCCTGCAGCCCCTGGGGGCTGGTGAGGCAGCAGGCTGGGAGATGAGGGGGAGGCACTCCACTTTCACCTTCTGAGGTTTATGAGGGTAATAAAAGGCGCTGATAATTTTCTCCCCACTTCAAAGCTCAGGGTGAACGAATTGTCTGGGAAAAGTGGAACCTGGCCCCGCTCCTCAACCCTGGCTCTACCAGGGCAGCAGGGACAGAAGCAGGCAGAGGAGTCATCCCTGGGTGAGCAGGACTGTGCCTTTTTCACATGGATGTCTAGAATAAGAGGACAATCTTAGGAGAGAACTAGAGGTGGGAACAGATGGACCCACGGTTCTGGGTGCCCCAAAACGCCAAAAGACAGGTCCAAATCCATAGACAAGCCTTTGGAGGTGCAGGAGCATGTGCAGGCACATCCCACCCTCCCACCCCAGGGACACGTCCACATCCACACAGGCACGAATACTCTTACAGGCACACACACCAGTACACACAAACACACACAAATCCAGACACAGGCATACTCACAGGCTCATGCAACAACTCACAAGCACAGATTCACACACAGACACGGTGCACACACAGACACGGTGCACACGCAGGCCCATGCACAAAGGTGCACTCAGGGCAATGCATGAGTCCACAGCACGCGCACAGACGCACAAACCCACCGTGTGCCCAGGCACCCACTAAAGGCACAGACAGATCTGCACGCGATCAGCCCCCCCCCACACACACATAAACACACACTCCTTAACTAAAACACCAGCTGCCAGGCCTCCTGAGCCCGTCCTGGACAGCTTCACTGCGTAGTTGACCCTGGACTGCAGCCAGGCCCCGCCCCCTTCTCCACCTCTCTCCCAGTTGGTTGTATAAATTCCCTCCCTCTGCCCCTTCCCTGGCCCAGCCCGCCTTTGACACCAGCAAGCTCCCGGCCCCTCTCTGCCCACTCTTGGAAAACCTGTCAGGATCCAAGTGCATCTGCCAGCAGCATGGGTAAGGAAGGGGTTTTCCCACAGCTGAACATTGCTGGATACTCGCCCAACCTTAGTTTGATGCATGGGGGGACAATTAAGGGAGTTCCTCTGTCGCTCCTTCCCTGTAGGTGCCTGTGTACTTGCACACACCTCGAATTTTCCAGCTTAGACAACGTTCTGAGGAAGGAGGGCAGAAGGGCTGCTGGGAAGGGTGGTCCTGGACGCTCACCTAATTCCATTCAGCAAGGGTGGGGCCAGGGTGTCTTTCTGCAGCTGAGAAAATCAGATGAGAGGGCATTCTTAGGGAGGGACCCTATGTCCCTAGCTGTCATCGTAGGGCACATATAGTCCTGGTTTCAGCCCTGGGCCAACTTCTTGTTCCAGCAGATAGGGAACTCCAGCCTTTGATGCCCAGGAATCCCTCTAGCTGCTTTGGTACCAGCAGTCACTTTGGGAGGGAAATTGCTCACTGGGGACGTGTTTCAGTGCCCCTCTTCAGTCCCACAGTTTTCCTACTTCTCCATCCATGGACTC
The DNA here is from genome assembly GCA_007922755.1 of Pedetes capensis. Taxonomy (NCBI): domain Eukaryota; kingdom Metazoa; phylum Chordata; class Mammalia; order Rodentia; family Pedetidae; genus Pedetes; species Pedetes capensis. The sequence goes on from VMDO01003916.1 coordinate 24,190, forward strand.
TTAGATGTTAGGCTGAGGAGGAGTTTGGGTTTGGGTGGGAGTGTTGAGGTCCTTGCTCCCTTGCAGCTGGCTCTTCCCTGGGCCAGCAGAATGTCCAGCAGCCAGCCTGGCATAGAAAACCCACTTGAGCTTTCCCTGGGTTCATCTCAAACTGAAGATCTCAAAGACTTTGCTTGAGTTGCTAAAGACAGGAGGGTACCCCCAGGTAGAGGAGGGATACTCCCTGCAACCGGAGTGGCCTGCAGGATCTGACCCTAAGAAATGCAGGGAGAGGGCAGGCGCTGCAGAATGGGCCACATCTTCCGGCAGCTTTTCATCTCTCTCACTCTGTCTTTGGCTTTGTTTTTGTGTCTCTGTCTTGATGTCTTGGGGTTTGTGAGTCTCCCTCCCCTTCTGCATCCAGCAACTTCCTTCGCCTCTTCCTGGCATCCTGTGCCAAGTCTTTACACAGCTTGGTTATATAGCAGAACAAGCCTCCTTAAAACTGAAAATCCATCTCTCTCTCTCTCTCTCTCTCTCTCCCCCTCCCTCCCTCCCTCTCTCCTTCTCCCCCACCTCCGCTCCCCTTCCCTCCCTGTCCCACCCACCACAGTCCTCTTTTGGGTCATTGAGCATTGCCTCATATTCTCCCCCTCCTCTGACAGCCCTACCCAGATTTATACAATCTTTATTTCAGCCTTACAAAAAACACTTGTATACATTGTCTTATTTACTCATATGCCTGAACATTTCTCTTTTGTATTTTGTATTTTCTTTTACTTGGAAGTACCTGCAGTTATGTTTTCTTAGTTGGCCTTCAAATTTACCTACAGAAGTTCGAAGGATATTATCATCACCTCCTTTCAATAAACTAAAGAGAGAAAGTGAATAGAGAGATTGTCAAATCTGGAACTTGAAGCCTAGTTTCTGAACTCTAAAATGCTGTGGCTGCCTCCCTGCTTCCTAAGTCAACTGGCTACTCCTGGCTTCTTCTAGCCCTAGAACAGGGCAGGAAGTGTGCCCAGTCCTGTGAACTCCACTCCGGGATTTCTTTGAGCCTTTGGCAGCCTCATCTATATCTTCCTTCAACCCTTCCTCCTGGTAGGCGTTGAACTCTGAATCTGAGGTCCTGGCAGCTGTTCTTCTAAGAGGCTGACTTTGGTCCCATGGGTCAGCGTGACTTCTCTTGCCAGACTGCAGGGTTGGGGAGGGTGGCTCCCTACAGCCGTGGTGGGTGGGGAAGTAGAAAATGCCCTAAGGACATCCAGCTGGTATCAGCCTTGACCACCAGCCTCTCCCCACACATCTGATTGGTTATGTAATCCAGGATGTGGCTAGCAGCCTGCTCGGGACCCAGAAGAACAAGGGAAATGTCTATGAAGGCATTTTGGTGGAGGGTGCTGAGCAGGCCACCCCACTCCCAGGGGGCTGGTCCTGGATATCAGCCGGGGTTCACTGGGCTTCCAGCTAGCTGGGAGCTGCACACTTGACTGCTACCTCTTGTTTATGTCTCACAAAGGCCTATCATTTTTGTTTGTTTGTTTGTTGTTTTGTTTTTGTTTGTTGTAGTGCTGGGTATCAAACTCAGGGCCTTGCATGCTAGGCAAGTGTTCTACCACAGGGCTATACCCCCAGCCCTTGGCTTTTTGAGACAAGGTTTCATTATGTAAATCAGGCTGACTTCAAATTTACAATCTTTCTACTTCTGATTCCTGAGTGCTGGGATTACAGGCATATGCCAACCCATTCATTTCCCCCATCCCCCGCAGTATGAGGGGGTTGAACCCAGGGCTTCACAAGTACTCTACCACTGATCTGCACTCCTAGCCCCTTTTTTATTTTGAGGCAGGGTCTCTATAAATTGCACAGGTTGCCTCTGGCCTCAAACTTGTGATCCTCCTGCCTCAGCCTCTGGAGTTGCTGAGATTACAACCTTGAGCCACGACACCTGGTTTTCATCACTGTATTCTAGTTATCCTCTTTCCACAGATGAAGTGGAAATTAAAGCTGGGAGGTTAGGTAATTTGCTAGAGTTCATATGGCCAGTCAGTGGTAGCTGAAGTTGGGACCCAAGTTGATGTCATAAGCACCATGTAGCTCTGCTCTGCTGACCCTGCCCTGCCTGCCCTGGGCCCTGCTGAAGCCTCTGTCCACCCTCTGGTCGGGTCCCTCCAGCCCTCCATCACACCTTCACACTCATCAGGGATGGGGGCTGGAATGGGGAGGGAACTGGAACAGCAGCAGATCTCTCTAGCTTGCCAGGTGTGTGTTGCAGACTCCAGGGAGGGGCCTTAACCTTCCAGAGCAGGCTCCAGCCAACATGCCCCGTTGCCTCCACAGCTACAAAATGTGTGAAGTGCGGCCCCGGCTACTCTACTCCTCTGGAGGCCATGAAAGGTAACTGCCCAACATCTAAGAGTTAGCGCCCCTCTACTGATCCCATGGATGGTAGGGTTGGGGGACCTCAGACCTGACCTCAGCCCTCTGGCACACTCTGGGCTGCCTCTGCAATTCCTCCAATAGCCACCCCTATTGTCTGCTGTCTACCCTCCAGGACCTCGGGAGGAGCTTATCTATGTGCCCTGCATTTACCGAAACACTGCCACTGAAGCCCCGGATTATCTGGCCACTGTGGACGTTGACCCTAAGTCTCCCCAGTATAGCCAGGTGAGGCGGGGCTTGGGCACTGGCACCCCTGAGACGCCTCCCCTCGCCCTGGCTCCAGCACTTCCCTTTCCCTAACTCCATCCTTTGTCCTCCCTGGGTAGGGTAGTACCCCCTGGTCCCTGAACAAGGGAGCCCCCAGCTAAACGAGAGGAATGCTGAAAACCAGCCTGCACTGGGATGCAAAGCCAAAATGGGGGGAGAGGGCGGACACCTTTTCTGAGAGTACACAAAGGGGTGGCCTGGGCTAGTGCAACCTCCTGCCTGCTCCATCCTAGGTCATCCATCGGCTCCCCATGCCCTACCTGAAGGACGAGCTTCACCACTCAGGATGGAACACCTGCAGCAGCTGCTTTGGGGACAGCACCAAGTCTCGAACCAAGCTGGTGCTGCCCAGTCTCATCTCCTCCCGCATCTACGTGGTAGACGTGGCCTCCCAGCCCCGTGCCCCGAAGCTGCACAAGGCACGTCCTCTTCCCTTGCAGCCTAATGCACCTGCCACTCCAACCTCCCATGGGCAAGAAGTTTCCCCTAAGCCAGCTGCCTATATCTCTGGCACAGGATCTGTCCCCATAGCAGGGAAGAAGGGTACACTTCAGAGGAGTCACGTAGGCCTGCTGAACTGGCATCATCCAGCAGCATAGGCCAGGGCACCAGAGAAGAGGGAGGAAGCTTCTTTTATTCTGAGAGCACAGAGAGACATTTTCTCTACCCACCCACTGCCCCTGTCAGGAGTTCAGGGCTTCCCTTAGGCAGAAACCTCCAGACCTTCCTCTGAATTCCTTTTTCAGTTCCCTCTTGGTGCCAGATACTCACTGGCATAGGCCAAGCAAGGAAGAGCTTATGGTGGTACAGAGCTGTGAGTGCCTTCAGGAGAGATGGGAGGGGTCAGCACTTTCTGCCTGGGGATTTAGCAGTCTCTCTGACTCTCCCTTGGGCTGAGATTTAGCTCAGTTGGTAGAGCACTGCTCTGCAGCCTCTGAGGTCCTGAGTTCGATTCTCAGCACCACAAAAATGGGAGAAGAACGTGGCAATCCTGAAAAAGTCAGCCATTGAAAACCCTGTAAGGGTCACTATGGGTGGGACATCGACTTGATGGCACCTAACAACAACAACAGCTGACATTCCCTTGCTGCTCTGTAGAAGTTACCAGACTGAATCTATGCCATATTCCAGCAGGGAGAGTAGTGATCCTATTTTGAAGGAAAAGAGGACAGGGTCAGCAGATAAAATAGAGCATTATGGGAGTAGGTAGTGGGGATTATAGGAGCAGGCAGTGGGGACCGCCGGCCCTCATTTTCCATCCTTTCCAGGTTGTTGAGGCCAAGGAGATCCAAGCCAAGTGCAACCTGAGCTACCTCCACACCAGCCACTGCCTGGCCAGCGGGGAGGTGATGATCAGCTCCCTGGGAGACCCCAAGGGCAATGGCAAAGGTACCTGCTGGCACCATGTGCTCATGAGAATTTTTACATCTATGCATTTTTCTGTGGAGGAAGCAAATTCCAAGCCTGGGGAGCAATGGAATGGAGAACAAGGGAGAGCTGGCAGGCTAAGGCCTATCCAATGTTTGACATGGTGCAAGTAACTTCTGTTGTTTCAATTATGCCTACGAAGATATGCTTTGACTGATGAGTTTAGTTAAAAGGTATAGTCAAAATAGTCTGCTATGAAGAATGTAAATGCAGACATGGCCCCAGAAAATATAGTACATACATTTAATATTGGCCTTTGTAAAATGTATAAGCAAATCTCACAGGCTTTGGAATTTTTAATCTTCACATTTGCCATCTCATTTATGGTATGATCAAAGCTGACACTTATGTCTACTGTGTGGCTGGCAACCTATGAGATAGGTACCACGCTGATCCTTGTTTTGTAGATGACAAAGCTGGGGCATGGATTGGTTAAGTGATTTACCCAAGGTCATACTGCTAATAAGTCACAAAGCTGAAACTCAAATCCAGCAATCTTCCTCCAGAATATTTTTTTTGTAATTTTGCTTTTTGTGGAGGTTTTTTGTTTCATTTTGGTTTGGTTTTTTGTTTTTTGTTGTTGTAATTTTTTTGTCTGTTTTTGTTTTGAGAGCCCAGGCTGCCCTCAAACTTGAGATCTTCCTGCCTCAGCCTCCTGATTGCTAGGATTATAGGCGTGCAACACCATGCCTGGCCTCTGGCTCCAGAATCAATGGGCTAATGGCCACTCCGTGTTGCTTCTCCCAGAGCCTATCAATTTCACCAGAACCCTCCCTCCAAGGGCTTGAAGTGGAACATCGATTAAGGTCATCCAGCTCAGGCTGCTGATGAGTCATTTAATTCCTATCTTGCCTAATATTGACATCCTCTTTTTAGACTGTCAAATCAAAAATAATTATAATAATGGTAATGGTCTACTATTGAGGATTTTTATATCTAACTTTTCCACTTTTCTATTCTAGAAACGCCTAAAAAGCATCAATAAACACTTTCTACCATTTTACCAACAGTAGCCTTAGTGATATGAAATACTTCAAACCTCTTTTAAAAAAAAAAGTCATCCAGCTAAGGGTACTGTACTAAACTCCATCTGACTGCTTTCCAGGAGATGGGAGGAATGTCATATTCCTAGCCTCAATAACACAAAAGAGTAGTCAGCTGGTTGTGTTAGCCAGGAGGTATCAAGGTTTTATAACATTACTCAGCAAAGGAGCAACATATTAGGCATTCATGTTGAGAGAACTAGGCACTCTTTCAACATGAATGTCTAATATGTTGCTCCTTTACAGCAACATATATAATTTGTCTGTTCTATAGGAAAAATGTACTGAGTAGAGTGGAGCTTAGACTCTGGGAGGAACCCTACTGTGAGGGTAGGAAGCCAGGGAAGAAACACACAGGAGCTCAGTCCTGGAATAGCTCTTGCCTCCCTGAGGTTTGGGAGATGGATGAAGTTGATGGGAGGTGGGGGCACCAGATTAGGACACCGCACCTCCCCCTGGCCATCCTTGGGAGGCACCCCAACTTCAGGAGCTGGCAAACTCAGTGGGGAAGGTGGGCAGTGGGCCTACAGCTTTGGGGGTGTCTGAGGTGGAAGCTGGGTGAAGGAAGTCCCCCCACTGCCTCTATCTCACCCCTCCTTCCTTCCCTGCTCAGGCGGTTTTGTGCTTCTGGACGGGGAGACCTTTGAGATAAAGGGGACCTGGGAGCGGCCTGGAGGTGCTGCGCGGATGGGCTATGACTTCTGGTACCAACCTCGACACAATGTCATGATCAGCACTGAATGGGCAGCTCCCAATGTCTTAAAAGATGGCTTCAACCCTGCTGATGTAGAGGCAGGTGAGAATCATCCCGTGGGCAAGCAGGAGCCTTGGGGCCATGGTCCCTGCTTTCTGTTCCCAAGCCCCACTCCAAACCCACACACTTTTCTTCTCTCATGTGGACCCAGATTCTTGGGGTAATGGTATAAGATGTGCTGCATGCTCAAATTTGCTCAGGTATTCTCTGAACCCATTTCCCAACCTTCTGCCCTAGTCCATGCCTCACCAGTGCCCATGCCCTCCCCCTCCCCTCCTGAGCTCAGCCTCTGGCCCCCCACCCTTACCCCAGGGCTGTATGGGAGCTGCTTGCACGTGTGGGACTGGGCGCGCCATGAGATCATCCAGACCTTGCCTCTGACCGATGGGCTCATTCCCCTGGAGGTCCGCTTCCTGCACAACCCGGCTGCGGCCCAGGGCTTTGTGGGCTGTGCCCTCAGCTCCACCATCCAGCGCTTCTATAAGAATGAGGTAGCGTGCCCTCTCACCTCCCTCCCGGCAGTCTCCTCAGCCTCTCTGCCAGGGCTTTAGTGCTGGCATTCCCTGGTTCCACAAGCCCAGGCTTCCTCAGGAACAAAAATGATGTCACATGCCCTGCTTCTTTTCTGGCAGTGCCGGGCTAATTTAGACCTCTTCTGGGTCTGTTTTCTGTTGTTATAACCCAATATCACTGACAGGGTAATTTATAAGGAAAATAACAGCACAAGGTTTATTTAGCTTACAGGTCTGGAGGCTGGGATGTTCAAGATCAAGGAGTGAGGGCTATCTTGGTGGGGACTCTTTGCAGAGTCCTGCGGTAGCACAGGGCACTGCCTGGTGAGAGAGGCACAAGCAAGGGCCAAACTGACTTTTACAGCAGACCCACTGTCAAGATAATCCACTGACCCACTCATGGATTAATCTGTTCATGAGGGCTCTGACCCAATCCCCTCTCAAAGGTCCCACATGGTCCCACCACTTAGTGCCTCACAATGGGGATTAAATTCAACATGATCAGTGGTAGACCACTTGCAAAGTATTCATGGGGCCCTGGATTCAGCCCCTCAGTACCACAAAAAAGGAAAAAATATGCATATCAACATGAGTTTTTGTGGGGACATTCAAACCATAGCACACTTGAACCCTGACTAGCTGTATTGATTCATTCATTAAAAACCTATTTAGTGCACTTCTATATAAGGCAGGCACTTCTGACGAGAAGTGGTGAAGCAATCATAACCCCTGCCTTGAGGGGCTTGCATGGAAGTAGATCCAACTAGTGAGAAGGCCCTGCATCTGCCATCTCTGTCCCCGTCCCTCTCTGCCTCCTAACCTTGCCCTCCACTCTCCAACATAGGCAGGCACTTGGTCAGTGGAGAAGCTGATCCAGGTACCCCCGAAGAAAGTGAAGGGCTGGATGCTGCCTGAAATGCCAGGTGAGTGCCCAAGAAAGGGTGGGAATCAGAAAGTTGAGTCCTTGTCTGAGGAGCAACAGTCCTAAAAGCCTCTGTACCCACTCCCCCAGGCTTGATCACTGACATCCTGCTGTCCCTCGATGACCGATTCCTCTACTTCAGCAACTGGCTGCACGGAGACCTGAGGCAGTATGACATCTCCAACCCACAGAGGCCCCGCCTCACTGGACAGGTGAGAGCTCTAGCAAGATGAGGAAGGAAAGAAGGAAGAAGAGTCTGTGGTTGGGGTAGAGGCTGTGAAGTAGCTGGCGGATGATAAGGGAAGAGCAGGAAAAGCAAAAGTGTGGGCTGAAGGATTGTGGGGACCTAGGGCTGGACATGGAGACGGTGTCTGAAAGGAGTGAGGGATCCTAGCAGAGGCAGGCTGCTCTTCCCACAATGTCCACAGCCCTCACCTTTATCCCCTGCACCTCCCCATCCAGATCTTCCTTGGGGGCAGCATTGTTCAGGGAGGCCCTGTGCAGGTGCTAGAGGACCAGGAGCTACACTGCCAGCCAGAGCCCCTTGTGGTCAAGGTAAGGACTGCTCCTCATCCTCAAGGGCCCCTCAGACCTATGCTCAAGGAATGGATAAGGGCAGAATGTGAACACACTCTCGGGATCTGGTGGTGCTACCCATCCCCTTGAGGATCTGAGTGTTATCTTGGGGTCTAATCCCTGGTTTCCCCAAGGGAAAACGGGTGCCTGGAGGCCCTCAGATGATTCAGCTTAGCCTTGACGGGAAGCGAGTCTACGTCACCACATCGCTGTACAGTGCCTGGGACAAGCAGTTTTACCCTGATCTCATCAGGTAAGAAGCAGACCACCGGGGCTCCCCTCCCTACCCCTCCTCTCCCAGAGAGGTTATTTGGCTTTCTGAAGACCCTTTAGGGTCCCCACCTGCACCCCACATACAGATAGCCCATTCAGACCCCACTCCCTCTTCAAGACCCTACTTCCTACACTCACAAAATCTTGGGGGAGCCAGTGGCCACCTCTGACCTCACCCTTACCTGCTTCCTCTCTTCCACCAGGGAAGGCTCCGTGATGCTGCAGATCGATGTAGACACAGTGAACGGAGGGCTGAAGTTGAACCCCAACTTCCTGGTAGACTTTGGGAAGGAACCCCTTGGCCCAGCCCTGGCCCATGAGCTCCGCTACCCAGGGGGCGACTGCACCTCTGACATCTGGATCTGAGCTCTGCCCTTCAAAGCCCCTGCTCTGCCCACTGAGCCCTCCCTCTGGAGTCACCTGGCTTCCCTCTGCTCTCTTGCCCTCCAGCCTGTGGCAGTTGTCCCACCGAAGCCCAGCTGGGACTACTGAAACATATTTAGTGGCATCTCCTTTTCCTGACAACTGTTGCTTGTTCCTCACTGTGTTGTTTTCATGTGAACTCTCGGAAGCACTGAGAAGCTATTCTCAGATCACCTGTCTTTGGGGGCGTGTGACTCCTCTTCTGGTGACCCTTTCTCTCCTGTGTGAGGAAGATTTGAAGAGGACTCCATGGGGTTGAGGTGACGGGTTCACACCCATGATTTTAACATGATGCTAAAATCTCACTTTTATGGTCAGACAGAACCTAAAGATTTGGGAGGCAACTGCCACAAAGAGATGTGAGGGAAGAGAATGTCAATCAGTACTGTCCTTTAAAAAAAATCTATACTTTTTAAAAATTCATGCTTTCTTTTTAAAACTATTTTCTACATTTTTATAAAACTCAGGCCCTCTTATTAGCATTTTAATTATCCATGTTGGTGGGGTACAGAGTGATAAATCCATTATGCAATTATCAAATCAGGATTGCTTATACTTCCATCTCCTTAAACATTTTATAGAACCATATAAACAGAAAAAGTAAGAATTTTAATTAACATGTAATGACAGTTGTATACAACCATAGATTATATGTTTTTTTTTTTTTATTTGCAGAGTTGCAGCCTATATTTTGCATTTTTTTCTCTCCCTCTTTACCCCTCTACATTGTTCCTCTCCACTCCCTGCTTCTCCATCATCCATTCCCTTCCACTAGTCCCCTCCCCACTCATGTTGGGTCCATTTGTATTTTCCAATCTTAGATAAGTATTCATGCTTTCTTTTAATAAAACTAAAATCTCACTCACCATGCTTTCTTTCCCTTTTAAGTCTTTAAATATGCTCCCTGAAGCATCTACCTCACCTGGAGTCCTGGTTTTCCTCTGCCTTACCTGCCACCTGGGCCACTTCTAAAAGAATATAATGTGTACCTTCACACCCAAGAGACGGCCTAGTCCTCATGTGGATAGTATAATCAATTTCTACTGCTGGTGAGACTTCCTATTATAGGGTGGTTAAATGTCTCACCTCCTACCTGGAAGACAGGGACACTACAGTGAACCAACCTAACAGATGGTCATGGTGCTCGTCTCCTTTAGAACCTTGCCCAGGTCAGAAATGACTCCTTTCTCTGTACTAGGCCTTTAATTCTTTTCTTTGTTTCTGCTGTTTTGTTTTAGGACAGGGTCTCTCTATGTAGCCCAGGCTGGCCTTCAATTTGTAGTCCTTCTACTTCAGCTTTCTGAGTGCTGAGATTATTGGCACATGCCACCATGCCTAGCCACGTCTTTAATTCTTTATAATAGGAATCTGATGGAAGTTTCAGGGCCCTAAAACACAGCAGCTCTACCCTATAAAATATTAAGCAAAATTCAAGTTGGGTTTGGTGGCACATGCCTATAATCCCAGCAATTGGGAGGTGGAAGCAGGAAGATCTTAAGTTCAAGGACAGCCTGGGCTACATGGCAAGCTCCAAGCCAGCCTGAGCAACTTAGTGAGACCCTGTCTCAAAAAAATAAAGAAAGAAAGAAAAAGAAAAAGAAAAAAGCAACATTCAGTTACCACCCTACATTTTTATCATTCTCTCCCTCTGCCACCTAGGCTAGACTATCATATCCTCCGGAAAGCCTCCTTCTGTGAACCTTCCAGGTGAGGGACCCTTATTAATGTCCAAAAAGCTGCCTGCACTTAGCCTCATCAAGGACATATGTCCCTTTAGTTAAAACTCCCTGTTAATTCCCAGTATGCACTTTGGATATTAGCACATGCTATGTTTTAATGAACAAATAAATATAAAGGAAGTGTTAGGAGCAACAGGAAGTGTTGAGGTTTCCTGGATCTTACCAAAAGTCCTAGATCTCTGTACTGTCCTTTATAATAACCAAACTTATCCAGAAAGAGAAGAGATCACATAGTTTGACATCATTTCGACAGCTTCCTAAAAGCTTAAAATGAGGTGAGCCTTGGGCACTTGTCATACCAGAAAGCAAGGAAACTATTAAAGACACCTGGGGTTATATCTAAAGAACACATGACATATCTGAAGAAAAAAAAAAAAGATTTGCATCTAGAATGCATGGAAAACTTTCAAAATTCAATGGTAGAAAATCAAACACTCCAGTTAAAAAATGGAGAAAAGACATTAACAGATTTTTTTTTTTTTTTTGTGGTACTGGGGTTTGAACTCAGGGTCTTGTGCTTGCATGCTTTTCAAGTGCTGCACCACTGAGGTGCACCCTCAGCCCATTTTTTTACTTTTTGAGACAGGGTCTCACTAAATTACGCAGACTGCCTCCGGTCTCGAACTTGCCATTCTCCTTTTGAACTTGCCTCTTGCTCCCAAGTCTCTGGGATTACAGGTGTGCACCACTGAGCCTGGCTCCATTAACAGATGTTTTAGCAAAAAAGTTATATAGGTGGTAAATAAGCACAAGAAAAGACAGTCAACATCATTAGCCATTAGGGAAATGCAAGTTAATATCACAATGTAACACAGGTATAATGGCTAATGTCTAGAATCCCAGGGAAGACAAGAAGATTGGAAGTTAGAATCCAGCCTGGACTACAGAGCAAAACTCTTTATCGAAAAACAAAAACAAAAACAAAAATAAAACGACCCACCCCCCCATATGCCATTGATACACACCTATCAGAATGGCTAAACAATAAGGACGTTGGGGGTATAACATATCCCATGCTTGGGATATGCAAGACCCTGGGTTTGCCCCTCAGCATCAAAATAATAATAATGATTGTGTTAGTTAGCTTTTGCGTCACTGTGACAAAATACTCACAGAACAACGTAAGATTTATTTTTGGCTCACAGTTTCAGAGATTCGGTCTATGCTGGTGGGAAGTCATGGCCAAGGAGCAAGGCCTGTGGCAAAGGACCTTCACATCACGGCAACACGAAGCAGAAAGAGGCCATCTGGAACTGAGGCCTGGGTAAAACCTTCAAAGCCCCACCCCTGCTTCTGACATACTTCTGCCAGTGAGGTCCCACCTCCCAAAGTTCCACAGTCTCTCAAAATAGTGTCACCCACTGGGGGCCAAATGTTCAAACATGAGCTGTGGGGGAGGCTTTTATATTCAAACCATAATGATAATGATGGTGGTGGTGGTGATGATATGTAATGGCAAGAATGTGGAGAAATTGGATCATGCACACATTGCTGGTGGAACTGTAAAAAGAAATAACTACTCTAAAAAGTAGTTTGACAATTCTTTGCAAAATTAACCATGCACTTGCCATGTGGTCCAGCAACTGTATTTTTGAGCATTTATTTTGGGCAGAGAATTGAAAAGGTATGTTCATATAAAAATTGGTACACAATTACTAATAGTAGCTTTACTAGTAACACCCACAATCTGGAAACAATCCAAATGTCCTTCATGAGATTTATCAAAAGTGAATGAATGGTTAAACAAGCTATATTACATCCACACTATGGGCTACTACTCAGCAATAAGAAGGAATGAATGATTGATACACACAACAACTTAGATGAATCGCAAGGGAACTACTCTGGTTGAAAAAAAATCCAGTCTCAACAGGTTATATAAGTGTATAGTATGTATGATTCCATTTACCCAGCAAAAGGCATTCTTGAAATGACAAAATCATTGAATTGGAGAACAGGTTAGTGGTTGTCAGGGCTTAAGGCTTAAGGACGGGAGTGAGGTGAGGAGGTGAGTACAGCTGTAAAAGGATAGCATGATGGATCCTTGTGGTGATGGAACTGTTCTGTGTCATAACAAAGTGGTGTTTACACATATCTACAATGTGATAAAATTACCCAGAACTAAATGTACATACACACAAATAAGTGCATGTAACTGATGAAATACAAATAAGTTTGGTGGACTGTATCAATGCCAATTTCCTGACTGTTACCTTGTACTATGGTTATGCAAGATGTTTCATTGGGGGAAATAAGGTGAAGGGTACACGAGATCTTTCTGTATTATTTTTTGCAATTGTATATGAACCTAGTATCTCAAAATAAAGGATAATACAAGTGACAACTTGAAGGAGCATCCACCGGCCAAAGACAGAACAATTTGAGTATCAAAAGGAGAAATAACTGAGATGGAAATACATAAATATGCTAAAATCCAAAAGTTTGTGATCACACACACACACACACACACACACACACACACACTCCTAACTGGTCATCTCTGGAAGATGTTAGGATGTTATTTCATTATTATTCTGAAAATTAGAATATAAAGGGAAAGAATCATCCCAGTGACTTGGGAGGCTGAGATAGGAGAATCACAAGTTTGAGGCCAGAGGCAGCCTGCATAACAGCCAGACCCTGTCTCAAAAACTAAAAAGTAAAAAATGGACTGGGGTGTGGCTCAGTGGTATGGCACTTGCAAAAGCTTTTATGAGGCTCTGGGTTCAACCCTCCAGTACTACCAAATAAAGATGGGGGGAAGAATCAAGTATTTATATATGTTTTTTCTCAGAAACTTCCCTAGGACAATGAAATGTTGATGAGAAAAAGTTCTTTATAGAATTCCAGCAAGTAAATTCAGAATGAATGACAGAATTTGAATAGCAGAATTTGTAACCTCTGATGACAAATGGATTTAGGAATGACCACCAACAGTTGCTAAAACCATTGACTGAAAGACTAGAATGAAACCTTCTTCTTTTTCTTTTCTTTTTTTTGTTTTTTTGTTTTTTTGTTTTTTTGAGATAGGGTCTTACTGTGTAGCCCAGCCCTAGAACTCACTACACAGACCAGGTAGGCCTCAGATGGATACTCCTGCTTCTGCCTTAGAATAGAACCTTATAACAGATAGATCAGACTGACAAAACCTGAGCCCACCAAACCTTTACATCACAAAAAGAGACAATTAGATATTATGTCCATCCTAATGAGGTACAATAGAAAGAACACAAAACCACCTAAAATACTCTTGCCAGAAAAATCAAAATGAACTTGATAGAGCCTCTAGATCTCACAATCAGTTCACAAGATATACAGAAGACAGAAACAAAATTTTAAAATACTTTGTTTAGCTCAGTTGGTAGAGTGCCTCTCTGAGCTCTCTGAGGTCCTGGGTTCAATCCCCAGCACCCCAAAAATAGGAGAAGGACATGGCAGCCTACTCCCCAAACAATCCCAAAACAATCTGCCATTGAAAATCCTATGAATAGCAGAGAAACACTGATATAGTGCCAGGCATGGCACAGTGTCAGGGAGTGTTTCATCTGTTGTACACAGGGTCGCTATGAATTAGACCCACTTCAACGGCACCTAACAACAACAATAACAAAGACATGTGAACTGAAGGTCTCTGAAAAAGCCACATCTATACTGACGTTGCCGACTGCTTGACTTTGGCTGACTAGAACATTGAGATTGTGAAGAGATGGGATGTTGTAGGTCAAGAACCAAAATTATCTGATCTACCTTAGGTAGCTTGGAATCCCAGTGACTCCAGAGGCACAGTCAGGCAGATCCCAAGTTTGAAGCCAGAGGCAGCCTGTGTAATTTAGTAAGACTCAAGACTGTCTCAAAGTAAAAAAGTTAAAAAATGGGTTGTGAGTGCAGCCCAGTGGTACAGCACTTGCAAAGTATGTGTGACCCCCTGGGTTTAACCCCCAAGAACTACAAAAAAAAAAAAAAAAAAAAAAAAAAAAAAAAAAAAAAAAAAAAAAAAAAAAAAAAAAAAAAAAAAAAAAAAAAAAAAAAAAAAAAAAAAAAAAAAAAATCAACTAAAACCAAATGCAATGCAATATGTGGCCTTCATTGATCCTAATTGGAACCTATCAACAGAAAAAATACATTTTTAAGAAAAGTGGAAAATTTGAACACTGACTGGATGCTTCATGATATTAAGAAACTATAATTTTAGGTGTGATAATGGCATGGTGATTATATCAAAAAAGAGCCCTTTATTTTTCTGTTGTTTGGAAGTATTTTGTAAATATTGATTTGTTTATAGATAAAATAATAAATGTCTGCATTGAAGTCATTTAGAGTGGGAGTAGGAGAGTAGAGGAGACATAGATAAAACAAGATGATCAGACGTTTACAACTTAAAGCAGGATGGCAGGTATGTGATAGTGAGGACTTATATTCTTCCTTCTCCTTTGACATGTTTGACTTTTTTTTTTTTTTCTTTTCTTTTCTTTTTTTTTTTTTTATTTTGGCTTGGGGTGCTGAGGACCTAACCACGGCCTAGCACATGTTAGGAAAGCACTCTACCACGAAGCAACACCCTCAGCCCCAAGCAACTCTCCTCACAAAACAAAGAAATAGGGACTATGAATATGCTAATTTGTTTCACTATAGTCCTCTTCCTACTATCTGTATGTATCCCATATCATATATACCTTAAATGTACACAATAAAAGTTAGGTTTTTAAAAAGAAATTTTTGCATAATAAAAGCTTTGAGTAAAAACCCTGTTCACTTTCATGCTGATTCTGGTCTAATCTCTCTCTTTCTGACCCTACATCACTGAAACAGATACTCCAAAACAAAAGAGGCCCTCCTGTTACTGACAACCCAGGCGCCAGGAATCTGTGTAATACCTGCTATACGCTGATCCCTCTCTCTGCTGCACTCACAAAGATTCCACCTCCCACACCAGCACCAGGCTAGATATCTGAACAAGAGTATCAGAGCTGAGTTTGCCCTGGGAGAATCTTAGCAATTATCTAGATCTTCTGCCAGCACCATGGCCAACTCCACTGGTTGACCTGGGAGGACACCTGCAAGGTTCTAAAGAGTTTGCTAAGCATGGAAACACCCCCCAAAAAGCTGTAGCCCCTGTCCACAGGAACAAAGGATGTGAGAGAGTACTAGGAGATCTTCAGCTCATCCTGATCCTTTCAGCATGGTTAGTCCTCTTATATACTGCCATCCAATCGGTGTTACATAGTAAGCTTCAGCCAACTGTGCTCCTCTCAGAGATTAGTGAGGTCCGCTTTGCCTCCCTGCATCCTGTCCTTCCAAATTGTATCTCCCAAGTATTTGATTCACTGGCTACATACCCTAAATATCTGCTTCTGGCCATCTTCTGGCACACTTTTAAGAGTTCTCCTCCTATCAGACTCTGTGGTGCACACCTGTAATCCCAGAGACTTGGGAGGCTGAGGCAGGAGGATTGCATATTTGAGGCCAAAGGCAGCCTGGGCAACTTAGCAAGACCCTTTTTCAATATAAAAAATAAAGGGGCTTGTGGTACAGCCTCCGTGCAGATGGACATGTGTTTTTAAGAACATGGAAATGAGTATGAAAAGATACTACTTCCCAGAACATGTTATCTCAGAAGGGTGAAAGGATTTTGTTTGTTTTTGTTTTTATACTAGGTAGTTGAGCCCAGGGCATCATGAATGCTAGGCAAGTACTGTATCACTGAGCTATACCCCTAGCCTCTTTTTATTTCTTATTTGGGCTGGGGTCTTGCTAAGTTATGCAGGCTGCCTCTGGCCTTGACTAAGTGAGCCTCCTTACTTGGCCTCCTGAGTCACTGGGATACAGGTTTGTGCCACTGTACCTGGAGAGAATTTTTAATAAAACTTGACAAGCTGGTTCTAAAAGCAATCTGAAAATGTAAATGCATAGTGTTCCAGTTATCTAGTGCTGTGGCTTAAAACTTAGTGGCTTAAAGCAATTATATTTTTGCACACAAATTTGGAGATTGGAAAGGGTTCAGATGGACCAGCTTGCCTCTGTTTCTCTTAAATGTTGCTGAAGAATAATGGAAGAATCATCTGATGACCTACTCACTCACTCACTCCTTACTCACTCATATGTCTATCCATTCCTGCTGGCTGTCACTTGGAATCTCAGCTACGGCTATGGTCAGAACACCTACACATAGCCTTCCAATGTGGCAGCTTGGCTCCCTGACATCATGGAAGCTGGGTTCTAAGGGCAAGTGTACCAACCAAGAGAGAGCAAAAAGGAAGCTATATGACATACTAACCTAGACTTAGAAGTCATTCAGCATCACTCCCCATATTCCATTCGAGGCAAGCTATGGTTTGAATATGAAATGTCCCCAATAGGCTTATGTGTTGAATGTTTGATCCCAAGCTGATGGCACTATTTAGGAGGTTCAGGAAACTTTAGAAAGTAGGGCCTACCTGGGGGGAGCAGGTCACTGGGGCTGTACCTTTGAAGGTTATACCTGGTCCTGGATCCCTTCTGCTCTCTCTGGTTCCTGGCTGCCATAAAGTGAGCAGCTCTGCTTCGCCATGTGCTCCCACCACCGTAACGTTCTGCCATACTGCAGGCCCAAGGCAACAGGGCTAAACCCTAGACTGAAACCTCTGAAACCATGAGACAAAAAAACCTTTCCTCCCTTCCATTACTCTATGATATCCTATCATATGAATGTACCCCAGCTTATCAGTCTACCATTGATGGACACTTGGATTGTTTCCAGATTTTGCTAATGTAAGCATTGAGACCAGGGCTGGGATTTAGCTCAGTTGGTAGAGCACTGCTCTACAGTCTCTGAGGTCCCGAGTTTGATTCCCAGCACAGCAAAAATGGGAGAAGGATGTGGCAATCCACTTCCAAGGCAATCCCAAAACAATTAGCCATTTAAAACCCTATGAGGGTTGCTAGAGTTGGATAGGACTCGACGGCACCTAACAACAACAACAACACACATCGAGACCATAAATATTACTGCCTATGTCTTTAGAGCATATGTCTAGGAGTAGGATGGCTGAGATATTCAGCATACACTGAGATACTCACATACTCAATTTACCAAGTGATATCAAGCTATTGTTGGTTATACCAAATTACATTCCCACAGCAGTAGATGAGAACTTCTGTTGGTCCACAACCATGCCAACCTTCAATGTTGCTATACTTAAATTTTTGTGATTAGTGAGTGTGAAGTGGTATCTTATTGTTGTATTAACTTGCATTTTCTTGATTATTATAGCAAATAACTTCTCATATGCTTATGAGCCATTTCTGCTTCTTTTATGAAATTCCTGTTCATTTGTTCTGCCCATTTTTAATTTGGTTACCTTTTTATGTATAACAGGTCTTTATAAATTCCATATAACAATCCTTTATCATTTACATGCCTTAAAATTATTTTTTCCAGCTGGGCGCAGTGGCACACGCCTGTAATCCCAGCGGCTTGGGAGGCGGAAGCAGGAGGATCACCAAGTTCGAGACCAGAGGCAGTCTGCGAAACTTAGTGAGACCCTGTCTCAAAAAGTTAAAAAATAAAATGGGCTGAGGGTGCAGCTCAGTGGTCCAGCACTTGCAGAGCATGCAAGCGCAAGGCCCTGGGCTCTATCCCCAGTACCACAAAAAAAAAAAAAAAAAATCCCAGCTGGGTACTATAAGATACAAACCTATAATTCCAGCACTCAGGAGACTGAGGTAGGAGGATCACAAGTTCAAGGCCAGTGTACTAGTCAGCTGATGCATCAATGTAGCAAAGAAACTGACCAAAACTTATGGGAAGTAATGATTTATTGGAACACTCATGGGTAGAGGTTGTCAGTCCATAATGGCAGGAGGCATGGCAGAGCAGCTGGTGGCAGGGCAGACAGCAGATGACCACATATCTTGGTGACCCAGAAGCCAAGACAGCAACCAAAACTATAAGTCTGGGGTAAACTCCAAAGGGCCTGCACCTAGGGAGCTGCTTCTGCAAAGCTAGAATCTCATCTTCTAAACATACCTCCCAAAGTTCCATAGCCTCTAAAAACAGTGCCACCACTTGGGAACTAAATGTTCAAACACATGGCCTTTGGGGGACATTTTAGATTTAAACTATGACAGCCAGCCTGGGCTACATAGGGAGATTCTGTCTCAAAACAAAAACAAAAAACACCATGAACTTTTCCCAATTTGCAGCTTACCTCTTTTTTTATTTTTTCAGTGTTGGAAATTGAACCCTTGTGCATGGAAGGCAAGTGCTCTACCACCGAGCTGTATCTCCAGCCCTTGTCTTCATATCTTTACAGTAGTTTTTAAAGCAAATTTAATCATTTTTGCTTGTTTGTTTTAACGTGCTGAGGTTGAACCTAGGACCTTGAACATAGTCAGCAACACTAGGCAAATGCTTTACCACTGAGCTACATCTAAAGCCCACTAAAACTGTGTAGCTCAGTGGTAGCATGCTTGTGCAGCATGTACACAGTTCTGGGTTTGATCACCAGCAGTACAACACACACACACACACACACACACACACACACACACACACACACACACTTATTTATTTATTTATTTATTTATTTATTTATTGCAGGACTGGGGGATTGAACCCAGGGCCTCATGCTTACATGTTTTGCAAGCACTCTACCACTGAGCTCCATTCCCAGTCCACTTTTTACTTTTATTTTGAGACAGGGTCTCACTAAGTTACACAGGTTACCTCTGGTCTCACACTTGCCATCCTCCTGCCTCATCCTCCCCAGTCTCTGGGATTACAGGCATGAGCCACCACACTCAGCTCAAATGATGAGTGAATAAATTATTATTATTATTATTTTTGTGTGTGGTACTGGGGGGTTGAACCCAGGGCCTTGCGCTTGCATGCTCTGCAAGTGCTGGACCACTGAGCTGCACCCTCAGCCCATTTTTTACTTTTTGAGACAGGGTCTCGCTAAGTTACCCAGACTGCCTCTGGTCTCAAACTTGCAACCCTCCTGCCTCCACCTCCCCAGCTGCTGGGATTACAGACGTGTGCCACCAGGCCCAGCTCTTATTATTTTTTTGTGGTACTTAGGAGTTGAATTTAGGGCCTCACACATATTTTGCAAGTGCACTACCACTGAGCTGTACCCCCAGCCCACTTTTTATTCTTTATTTCAAGTCAGGGTCATACTAAGTTACACAGGCTGCCACTACCCTTGAATTTGTGATCCTTCTACCTCAGCCTCTTGAGTCACTGGGTTACAGGCATGTGCCACCACATCTGGCAAAAATATGGTTAAAGTTGCAACTGTTTGTTTGTTTGTTTGTTTTGCAGTACTGGGGGTTGAACCCAGGGCCTCACACTTGCATGCTTTGCAAGTGCTGGACCACTGAGCTGCACCCCAGCCCAATTTTTTACTTTATTTGAAACAGGGTTTCGCTAAGTTTCGCAGACTACCTCTGCTCTCGGACTTGCGATCCTCCTGCCTCCGCCTCCCAAGCCACTGGGATTACAGGCGTGCACCATTGTGCCCAGCCTGTTTGTTTTTGAGACAGGGTCTCACTGTGTAGCCAGCCAGCCCAAGTTGGCCTGCAACTCACTATGTATTCCAAGCTGTCCCCAAACTCACGTCAACTCTCCTTCCTCAGCCTCCTGAGTGCTAGGATTACAGGCATGCACCACCATGCCCACCTAAGGTATAACATAGGCTGACCTTGAACTCACAATCCTCCTGCCTTATCCTCTTCAGCAAGTTGATTATTGGTGTGCTGCATCACAGCCAGTTTACAAAAATGCCTCTGAACTTATCAATGTTTTCTTTTATGGTTTACATTTTTGTGTTTGATAGATTCATTTCCAATATTAGTAGATACTGTATAATAGTGCCTAACAGTAAATTCTTTTTTTTTCTTTTTTTTTTTCCGGTACTGGGAGTTGAACCCAGGGCCTTGCACTTGCATGCTCTGCAAATGCTGGACCACTGAGCTGCACCCCCAACCCATATTTTTACTTCTTGAGACAGGGTCTTGCTAAATTACGCAGACTATCTCTGGTCTCGAACTTGTGATCCTCCTGCCTCTGCCTCCCAAGCCGCTGGGATTACAGGCATGCGCCACCGCGCCCAGCTCCCTAACAGTAAATTCTGAATCCAGACACTCTTCGTTCAGATTCTCGCTCCACCACTTACTCATTGTAAAACCTTGGAAAAATTATTATCCTTTTAATGCCTCAGTCTCTTCATCTGCAAAATGGGAGTAATCATAGCATCTATCTGATAGTTGATATAAGAGAAATCTTTGTTGTTATGTGCTGTGGAGTTGTGTCTCGCTCATAGCAACCCTCATAGGGTTTTCAATGGCTGATTGTTTTGGGATTGCCTTGGGAGTAGATTGCCACATCCTTCTCCCATTTTTGTGGTGCTGGAAATCAAACCCCGGACCTCAAAGGCTGCAGAGTGGTGTCCTACCAACTGAGCTAAATCCCAACCCATGAGATAAATAGGCAACATATATTAGGCCCTTAGAACCATCCCCTGTGTGTATTAAACTCTACGTAAATATTTATTGGGGTTGGGTGTAGCTCAGTTGGTAGAGCACTTGCTCTGTGCACTCTGAGGCCCTGGGTTCAATCCTTAACCCCGCAAAAATGGGAAAGGACCTCGCAGCCCACTCCTGAAACAATCCCCAAACAATCAGCCACTGAAAACCCTATGAATAGCAGAGAAGCACTGACAATAGTGTCAGGCATGGCACAGCGTCAGGTTGTGTTTCTTCTGTTGTACATAGGGTCGCTATGAATTGGACCTTACTTAATGGCACCTAAGAACAACAAAATATTTATTATGATGATGTTTATCAAACAATTTTTATTTTTATTTCTCAAAGCAAGAACCATACCTAATTCAGCTTTGTATTCTCAGCTCTTGGCACATTCCTGACATGAATGAATACTTCTGTGTTTTCCCCATTTCCAGCCTTTCCCCCAACTCAACCTCACTTTCTATAGTGCTGTCAAAATAATCTTCCTTACACAGCTATGATACTTTCTTTCCTCACAGTAAAACTTCAAATCATTCTCTGTTCCTCGTAAATCTTTAAGCACAAAATTTAACCAAAACTCTATTTCCAAATTGTTCTAGATTCCCCTTCACACCAAACCCTGGTGTTTGTGGTATCCTTCCATCAGCCTCTACCTACATTTGTACATGAGCATCTACACACATATATATCCACAGTCTAGGGCAGTGTTCAAGAGAATGGGCTCACAAGGCAGACTGCCTGCCTCTGGATTCTAACTCCAGCACTTACTACATATATGATGGTGAACAAGTTCCTTCATCTCTCCAAATTTCAGCTTCCTCATTTGTAAAGTGGAGACAGTAATAGCACCTACTTCATATAACTTACTCATTGTAAAACTCTGGAAAAATTATTATTCTTTCAATGCCTCAGTCTCTTCATCTGTAAAATGGGGATAATCATAACATCTATCTGATAGTTGATATGAGATAAATAGGCAACATATATTAGGCCTGAAAAAATCAGCCATTGAAAACTCTATGAACAGCAGAGAACACTGACATAGTCCCGGGCATGGCACAGTGCCAAGGGAGCGTTTTGTTCTTTTGTATATTGGGTCGCTATGAACTTGATGGCACCTAACAACAAGGATTCAAAATAGGAGCTGGGGATGCAGCCCAGTGGTAGAGCACTTGCAAAAGATGTGTGGGGCCTGAGTTCAACCCCCAAGTACCTCAATAAATAAATAAATAAATAGGGAAAAAAAGGGGGGGGGTTAAGAACCCATGACCTATTCAGTCCAATGTTCTCTGAGGTTAAAAAGTTCCTGGGCACATTCAGCAACCCCTGTGGGAATCGGTTGAAATTCCAGCGCTCAGGGTGAGCAAAACTACAGGATGCAAATGCATTTACCAACTCTTTGAAAGGAGATAAGGTATACACAGGAAACCAAGATACGTTTGGTGGGCGAAAGCATTTTAGCTTAATGTGGTGCAACTGTGAAGTTTTTAGGCCTCTGAGAAGAGCCTGTAGCCATAGCACCCTGGCATCCGATCGGGCCTGGTCTTGGAAGCTAAGCAGGGTAGGCCTGGTTAGTCCTTGGGTAGGACACGGCCTGGGAATACCAGGTGCTGCAGGCTAGGGAGAAGGACCTCGCAGCCCACTCCAAAAACCCAATAAATAGCAGAGGAGCACTGATAATAGTGCCTGGCATGGCACAGCGTCGGAGAGTGTTTCGTTCTGTTGTCCATATAGGGTCGCTATGAGTCGGACTCGACAGCACCTAAAAACAACAACAACAACAACAACAACAACAACATCATCTGGGAGGAAGGAGAGCCTGCCATTTGCCAGTACGTTGTATGTTTGCTGGTTGTCTGCATGTGGCTGGGGAGGAGTTGGGGGCGGAAATGGTTCAACTCGTTTTGCATCAAAAAGGCATCATAAGACTTGACAGTGAACTTCCATCACTTCACTTACCCGTAATTTTCTAGTTATTTTATCATCCATTGATTCTTTTCTTCCGGCAGCTCTGACAACCGAAGGCAAAACTGAAACACAGGAGAGGACAAAAGACAGGAAAGCTCCAAAGGGAGCCGAGCTCCTGGGCTTCCATCCTGCGGTCCCTTTAAGAGAAGAACCTCTCGGGACCGGCAGTCCCCCAGTTTTAACTGAAACCTAATCCGAACTTCCCCCTCTTGACTCAAATAAGAACAATTTTGGATTTTCCCTCCCCTGTAGACCAATCAGGTTCTGTTACTAGGCAGACTTTAGCTGCCGCCTGTGCGAGCGCGGAGCGTTCTGTCTCCGGGTGGCAGCAACGACCAATGAGAGAGCAGGCCGCCCGTGTATCCAGGCAGATCGCGGCGGTTACAACCATTCAGAAAAAGGAAAATAAAGCAGCGCACGAGCCCGCCGGGCCAGGACCGTGGGGCTGGGCTGGAGTGAAGGTGGCTACGAGGTAGTTTCTCTTTCTCCCTTACCTTTATTGTTGCTTGTGTTAGAAGGCGAGTGTTCCGAGGTAGGGAGGGGGCGATACAAGTTGAGAGGACAGCAGAGAAAGAGCTCGGCTGTCTTTTGAACAGCTTCTTTACTGTGTGCACGTGCCCGAATCTGCGACCCCATTCTCCCTACCGGGTTTCCTACGCCCAGCCCCAGGAGTTCCGCTGCCCCGAGCCCCCGACTTTGCGGCAACCTGGGATTGAATGGAGGGGGCAGGGAGGGAGCTGGGGGCGCGCATCAGGATGGGATGTTGTGGGAGATGACGTAGGGGCCAGCGCCATGGGAAGGGGGGCAGCGGGGGAAGCCGTGGCGAGATTAAATGAGAATTTGGGCCCAGTGGCCTTTTTTTTTTTTTTAATCCAGGCCTGAAAGGGCCGAATATGTTCATATCCTTTCTGACCTCCCAGTCAAAATTAATGGTGAGGAGTACGTTAGAGAATTGGAGAACTTTGTTTTGTGGTTGTTATTTCTGTTTTTGAGGGGGTGAAGGGCAGCACGGGTGGTCAGACGAGACGTGTGCATTTCTTTCTAACGTGGACTTCCCGATACCCTGTTTCTTGATTTTGGAGACTTCAGAAAGGTGGGGCAGATAGAATGGAGATGGCAAACATCTCTTTTGAGTATACATGGGCCTGGCAAAGTATTGGAATAATTTCTAATTTTTGGAGAAAGTGAGTGGTGAGAAAAAGACCACTGTTTCTGTCATTCTGGGTAGAGAGATGAGGACTGTCCTGGGGTCTCTAGGAGAAGGGCAGGACCGAGTTAAATCTTCATGCCCTGTCCCCTCTCAGCTCTAGCCCTCATGCCAGGATGGCAGAAGATGAGCCTGACGCTAAGAGCCCCAAGAGTGGGGCAAGGGCCCCCCAAGGGGGTGCTGAGGCTGGGGAACCTACCACACTTCTTCAAAGGCTCCAAGGTACCATTTCGTAAGTACTCATCACCATCTCCAAGCCCTGTTCCACACTTGATGATAGATCCAGGTAAGACTTCATTCCTCTGGCTACCAACTGCCTCTCCACAGGCAAGTGCCTCAGAGCAGGGGGAGATTCTTGGTCATGGTAGCAATTCTTTAGCACCTGCTAGGCATTTTAGTCCTTTTCCATCCCTAGTGATCAGACAAAGGGATAGGAAAACTTCATAACCTCTTTCTCTTCTTCCTTGCAGCAAGGCCGTGCAGAACAAAGTAGAAGGAATTCTGGTAAGCAAGTTGGGAAGAGGGCATTAAAGAGATGGGACTGGTGGGAGATGATATGGGTAAATAAGATTAATATGAGAGAGGCAGTGTTGTCCCCTTGTCTAAAGTAATTTGCTTTCCAAACCACTGCCAGTTTGGCCTTGAGCATCTCACTTCATCCCTCTATGACCTCTAACGGAGAAGCCCAATAGAGATAAAATCAGAGCTGATCCCCTCTGCTCCTCTTCACTCCATAGTAGTCTACCTTGGGGTTCCTCAGAGCACAATGAGCACCTATTTCTGAGGTACCTTTTCAGTCTGAGAACCTCTAAGTCAGCTGGACTTTGTGGTAAGGATCAAAGGATTGCACATGGAGTCCTTCTTGGCCTTATTACTTCTCCTACCTGTTTCCTTCTACTTCAGCAAGATGTACAGAAATTCTCAGACAACGACAAGCTGTATCTTTACCTTCAGCTTCCTTCAGGGCCCAGCACTGGAGACAAAAGGTAGGTTTGCAGGTAGTGTTTTAGATGTCAGAGGTTCTGATTCTTAAGACAGTATCACAGGAAAGAGGCAAAGTGAGTAGGAAGATGCATAGCTGCAATCTTTGATCAAGAAGAAAGGCCCCTGCCTGGCTTGGTTTAGCAGGGAAAGGTGGATTCTGGGTTAACTAATTTAGGCTAGCATTATTGAAGTGGTATGCCTGCAGCTGCACCACTGTGGCATCCTATCCCGTCAGATCTTGAAAGCTAAGCAGGGTCGACCTGGTTAGTACTTGGATAGGAAACCGCCAGGGAACACCAGGTGCTGTAGGCTTGGGAGAAGGACCTGGCATCCCACTCCCAAAAAGCAATCTGCCATTGAGAACCAGATGAATAGGAGAAAAGCACTGACGGTAGTGTTTCATCTGTTGTATGTAGGGTCGCTATGAGTCAGACACCAACTCGATGGCACCTAACAACAACACTGAAGTGGTAGTCTGGGAAGATCCAGGAAAATTGTTGGGGGTTTTAATAATGTTTGTTTCATTTACTTCTCTTGCAGCTCAGAGCCAAGTACACTCAGCAATGAGGAATACATGTATGCCTACAGGTGGATCCGCAACCACCTAGAAAAGCACACAGACACCTGTCTGCCAAAGCAGAGTGTTTATGATGCCTATCGGTGGGTGGAAGCAGTGGTACCTGGGTGGGTGGGCACAGGACTAGCTCCTCACCACTGGAGAGCTCCCTGCCTTTCTTGTGCCTGACTTTGTAAAGGGCTCCCCACACTTGATCCTTGGGGACCGTCTGGACCCACCAATAGTTTCATTCTCTGAGTAGCCTTCTACTCTGCCCACTCCTCAGGAAGTACTGTGAGAGTCTTGCCTGTTGTCGTCCACTCAGCACGGCCAACTTTGGCAAAATCATCAGAGAGATCTTCCCTGACATCAAGGCCCGAAGGCTTGGTGGCCGGGGCCAGTCCAAGTATCCTTGACTGGAGTGGTTGCACTGGAGGCCCTGGGCAGGAAAATGTAGGATGTGGGCAGCTGGGAGTGGAAACAGCCTAATTGGCCTAAGGGGTTTGGACAGCTCCATGTGTTGGCTGCTCCTTAACTTGTGTCAGATATTGCTACAGTGGCATACGAAGGAAGACCTTGGTATCTATGCCACCCTTGCCTGGACTTGACCTAAAGGGTTCTGAGAGTGTAAGTAATGACCCTCTGACTCCCCTCTTCTCTCTCAAGTAAAAATCAGAGGTCTTTGGGGCATGTTTAGAGTGGACACAGCCAAGGTCATTCTGTACATTTCTTCTGGGGTGCCTTTCTGCCTCCCCTGTGGCCCAGACAGGAGGAAGAGAGTTTATGTGTTTCTGGGTCACAATGGTTGAAAGCTACTCCCACACCCAGTCTGGCCTCAGCTTTGGTCAGTTGTAGTGTCGGGAAAGGTTCTTTAGTTTGTAATGCAATTGGGCATTATCTTTCGCCACCACAGCCAGAAATGGGCCCAGAAGTAACCCCAGCACCTCGGGATGAACTGGTAGAAGCAGCCTGCGCCCTGACCTGTGACTGGGCAGAACGGATCCTGAAACGGTCCTTCAGTTCCATTGTTGAGGTTGCCCGGTACCTGCTACAGCAGCATCTCATCTCTGCCCGATCTGCACATGCCCATGTGCTTAAGGCCATGGGGCTTACCGGTGGGTGGACCTTCTGTTATATCTGAGGAACCTTCAGCCATTTTCAGCTGTTTTGTTTTGTTTTGTTTTGTTTCTCCCTAAGACAGCATCTTGGGCCAGGCGTAGTGGCACACACCTATAATCCCAGTGACTCAGGAGGTGGAGGCAGCAGGATTGCAGGTTCAAGGCCAGAGGCAGCCTGTGTAATTTAGTGAGACTCTGTCTAAAGATAAAAAATAAAGGGGCTGAGGGTGCAGTTCAGTTGTAATGCATGTGCAAAAAGTATGTGCATGGCCCTGGGTTCAGCCCACCAGTCCTGCAAAAAGAAAGAAACAAAACAAAAAGAAAAGAGAAAGGGAAGAAAAGAAAGAAAGAGAGTAAAAGAGAGAAAGAAAGAGACAGGATCTCACTATGTTGCCCAGGCTAGACTCAAACTTCTGGGCTCAAGTGATCCTCCTACCTCAGCCTCCTGAGTAGGTAGGTCTACAAGCATGTGCCACTGCCCCCTAGTTTCAGTTTTAAAGGCCTTTTCCATGTACTAGGATAGAAATACCTTGGATTAATTTCTATTCCTGGAGACCCTTCTAAGACCTATTAGGCCTCCTGTTTGCCCTTGTCTCTCCTTGGTAATCAGGCAGTCAGTCACCTCCCTCCTTCATTCCTCAGTTTCCTCCTCACTCTCACTTTATTTCCTTTTCTGGCACCTCTGCAGAAGAGGATGAACATGCTCCTCCGGAACGGTCATCTAAGTCCAAGAATGATGTAGAAAACCTGGAGGGTGGAGCCCATAAGAATCCAGAAAGACCAGCCCAGGTAAAGAAATTGATGCCCCTGACTTTGCTGCCCTTGCCTTGGGGCTTAGTATACCTTTCCCCTGATGAGTTGTCTGCTTTTCACTTCCAGTACCTCCTATGCCTACATTTCCTCCCATAATCAGTCTTCACACCTTACTGTGGTCCTTTCTTTGCTTTTTAGCCTCGTAAGGAGCTGGAAGCCCGGGCTGGGGCTGGCCCTCCAGCATGTGGAGAGCGGAAGAAGAGTGTAATCGAGAGCTCACCCCCAGCAGCCAATAACCCACAGGTTAATGCCCTAGTGGCTCGGCTGCCTCTGCTCCTTCCCCGGGCCCCTCGCTCACTTATTTCACCAATCCAAGTCTCTTCACCCATCCTGGCCCCAAAGCTTTCTCCAGGAACCCTGAAAGTGGCTACACTGCCTCTGCCCAGTAGAGCTGGGGGACCCCAAGCAACTATGCCTATCATTAACATGATCTTACCAACAGTTCCTGCTTTGCCTGGGCCTGGGCCAGGGCGAGCACCACTTGGGGGTCTCACCCAGCCCCAGGGCACAGAGAACAGGGAGGTAGGCATAGGTGGTGACCCACGACCCCGTGACAAGGGTGTCAAGAGGACAGCTGAAATACCAGTGAATGAGGTCAGTGGGCAGGACCCACCAGCTAAAGCAGCAAAGCAGGATATAGAGGATGCAGTAAGTGATGCCAAAAGAAAACGGGGCCGCCCTCGAAAAAAATCAGGTGGAAGCGGGGACAGAAATTCTTCCCCTGAGAAGTCAGCAGCTGCTGTGAACTCAGTCCAGTCCTCAAGGTTACAATGGGAGACATGGGGCTCAGGAGGGGAAAGCACCTCAGCCAGAGGGTCAGAGAGGCCAAGGCCAGTGGGAGAGGCTGTGCAGGGGGCAGTGCTTGCCCAAGGCCAGGAAGATGGTGCTATTCCCAGAGGAGGAAAGGGCCCCAGTTCCCGGCAAGCCAAAGAAGAAGAAGATAAAATTCCTCTTGTCAACCCAAAAGTGAGTGTCATCAAGGGCAGTAGAAGTCAAAAGGAGGCTCTTCAGTTGGTAAAGAGAGAGGTAGACACACAGGGTAATAAAGGCTTAAAGGGGCATGTGCCTCAAAGTTCCTTAACCCATGAGCATAAAGACCCCAAAACAGTGCCCCCATGATGATAGGTCTGTGGGGAAGGGTGGCTATATCCATCTGTTAACTCTACCTGACTGTCTGGTAGAGGCCCTTTTCTGCACTTGCTTCTCATTTGGCTGTTCTTTCCCTAAGGGAGTCTATTCTCTGGATCGTCACCCACTCTTACATAGTGCCTGTTGGCTACTTCTGACCTTTCCAGCTTAATACTGTGGCTTTAGTGTAAAATAAATTTATAGTGACCTTCATACATGGATCCCTGTGCTCTCCTGTGGGAAGATAAGGATAGGGGTAACTATGATGAATACGTAGGTTAGGGATCTTCTGGTTTTCTATCATAGAACACCTAACTAAAACTCATTTGAGATAAAAAAAGATTTATTGGTCCATGTGAAAGTCCAGAGATAATGCTGGCTCCAGGTGAGGCTTTATTTGGTGGCTTAGTGTGATGTAAAATCATCTTAAGCCTGGGCTACTTCATAGCTGTCAGCACTCCTAGGGGTTACATATTTTGCCCATTTATGTCCAGCCAGAAAGAGAGGGTATCATTGTGCCAGGAGTCCTAGCAAAAGCCCAAAGATTCACTCTGATTAGACCAGCCAGGGTCACCTGTCCATCCTTAACTAATCAATGTGGCCAAGAGGATGATATGCTAATCTGCTTATTCTACATCATGGACCACACTGTGCGGAAAAGGATGGAATCCGCCTCCTTCACAATCACAGATTACCTGAATGGAAACCTGGGATGGGGGGAGTTGCTGGGAGGCAGCTAACACCCAGCTACACTCACCAAGTACATGTACTTTAGCTTGCTGGGTAGCAATCAGTGAGACCTGCTGCCTTTTTTCCTCAGTCTTGCATTTTCTTTGCTGCAGCTATAGCTTCTTCTCATTCTAGTCTCAGAAGGGAAGAGAAGAAGTCATTCTCTTAAGGGACTCTTCATTCTCACTTAGATGATGACCCCTTGTTTTCTATCTACATCTCAGTAATGGAGTTCCTTCCTTCTCCTGTTTCTGAATTTTTACTTTGTCCTCATTCTTGCTTCCCTATCTCCCAATCAATTGCTATCTTCACCAAATAGAGTGAAAGATGATTTCCTAGTCATTTCATTAAATTCATTCTGTGTCCACCAGGTGTCAGTCTCTTGTCAGGATTTAGCCAAGACTGTAGGGTTGAGGCTAGATGTATGGAAGGCAGTAGTTCCACATGTCAGGGAGCACCAATGGGATGCCCTTGAGAAAAGCTGTAAATCAACCCATATTTATTGAGGACCTACTTTGCCCTTCACATAGGATAGCTAGGATAGCTTCTGTCAGGGAATCTTGGTTCTTCCCAAGAAATAATAGATTTTCTTTCAGGGAGATGTCGTTCATCTGTCTCTTTATTTCCACAACAGATTTTTTTTAAAGTATAATGTGTTAATATTTGATAACTATAAAGAATATATATAACATGAATAAATTATGAAATATAATGGGTATCTATGATCCATCACTCAACTTATACATTAAAGCATTTAGAAATACCATGAAGTTTATGTTCCTCCCTGTCCTGTCCCCTGCCTCTTCTTAGAGGTAACCATTGTCCTTAATTTTGTGTTTACTAATCACCTGTTATATATTCTTAGCCATATATATGTGTGTGTATATATATATTCTTTTAAAATGTATGGTTAGTTTTGTTTGTTTTTTATCTTTACAGAAATGTTATACTCAGTCCCTTGAAGTTTGCTTTTTTGCACTTACTGTTGTTTCTAGGATTTATCTATGTTGTAATAGCTGTGATTCATTCATTTTCATGCGTACAGTATTCCACCAGATGCATAAACCACAAGTTATTTTGCCATTTTCTCATCAATGGATATTTGGGCTGTTTCAGGTTTTTTGTTACTACACACAATGCTGCTATAAATATTCTTGTACATGTTAGTGCCTTTGTTCTTAGTAAGATTTCTTTCTTTTTTTTTTTTTCTTAGTAAGATTTCTAAGGAGGTTTCTAAGATGGTCCTTTTGGTCTGAATAACCTCTAAATTGGGAAATGTTTCTTCTTGTCTTATTACCTGGAAGACATTACATGAGATTGAAATGAACTGTTCCTTGAACATTTGGTAAAACTCAATGTAAAGTCATCTGTGCCTTGTTTCTTTGTGTGGATAATTTGAACTATTGGTTCAATTTCTTTAGTTACTTTAAATTCTTTGGGCTTTCTTGTTTCTTCCTGAGTCATTATAGGTAAAAATGAGTTTTTTGTTTTGTGATACATGGAAGTTGAATCCAGGCCCTCAAACATACTTTTGCAAGTGCTCTACCACTGGGCTGCACGCTCAGCCTATTTTTTACTTTCTATTTTGAGTTACGGTCTCACTAAGTTATACAGGTTTTTACCTCTAGCCTTTAACTTGCGATCTTCCTGCTCGCTCTCTCCCAACTTACTGGGGTAAAGTGTCTTTCTCGAGTTTTTGTGCATTTTATGTCTTTTTTTTTTTAACATGAAGTTATATATTCTATTTCTTTTTTTTGCCTCTGCTCTCTAGGTAGTCATATCTACCTTTTCATTTATATTGTTTATTTGTGCCTTCTGTTTTTTTCCCTTGATCAATTGTACCAGAAATTTGTGTACTTTATTTGTATATCTTCAGATACTTCTTTGGGCTTGGTTTATCCTCTCTTAATATGTTTGTTTTCCATTTCATTAATTATGGATCTAATATATAGTATCTCCTCCTGCTTTCTTATTTAATTTTATGTTCTTGTATAATATCTTAATTTGGACATTTAACTAATTTTCAGGTTTCCCTGCTTATTAGGCAAGTTCTCTACGATTGAGCAACATCCCTAGCTCTTGGCTTTCTGAGACAGGGTGGCTCTATGTAGCTCAGGCTACCCTAGAACTCGCTATGTAACCCAGGCTGGCCTTCAGCTGTATATCATCCTGCCTCTGTCTCCCCAGTGCTGGAATTATAGGCATGTGCTACTTGTTGTTGTTAGGTGCCATCAAGTTAGGTCTGACTCATAGTGACCCTATGTACAACAGAATGAAACACTACCCAATACTGTGCCATGCATAAGGTCTTTTTTATGTTTAAGCCTATTGTTGCAGTCACTGTGTCAATCCATCTAGTTGAGGGTCTTCCTTTTTTTTGTTGACCTGCCATTTTCCTAAATGTGATGTCCTTCTCCAGGGATTGGTCCTGCCTGACAACCTGTCCAAAATACGTAAGATGGCAGTCTAGCCATCCTTGCTTCCAAGGAGCACTCTAGTAGCACTTCTTCTAAGACAGATCCGTTGGTTCTTTTGGCAGCCCATGGTATATTCAATATTCATCTCCAGCACCATAATTCAAAAGCATCAATTTGAGTATTTGTTTCCAGAGCAAGCCTGCTTCTCCTACTGCATGTTATTAATATTTTGTATAGGTTTCAGCTTAATGTTACAGGGTACCTCGGCATTCATACTGCTCTGGGCTTGAACATTTCAGTCCTCAACCAATATTTTCAACAGAATTCTGGTTCCGCATTTAACCACCACTTGCTTGGCACTCAAACCCCATGTTATAACCTGTTTGAGACACTACACATACCCATGATGCTTCCAGGTGAAACAAAGGGGAATGCGTCTCTTTATGCACCAATTTCAAGCAGTGAAGACCTATCCTGGTGCTGTGTTCGTGATCTCATCATATTTTGGTTTCATTTTGTTTTGATTTTTACTTACTTATACATATGTATACCATATGATCATCATGGCACCCAAGAAACTTTCTAGTACTAAAAGTGAAGGAAAGAAAACAGTAAGAAAAATTGAATTTAAAAACATATAACCTGGTGCAGTGGCACATGCCTGTAATCCCAGTGACTCAGGCGGTGGAGGCAGAAGGATCACAAGTTTGAAGCCAGAGGCAGCTTGCATACGTTAGAGAGACCCTGTTTCAAAATAAAAAGAAAAAAATGGGCGGAGGGTGCAGCACAGTGGTAGAGAGCTTGCAAAGCACATGCGAGGCTCTGAGTTCAACCCCTAGCACTCTAAAATAGATAAAGAAATAAAAAGTTATAACCACATACAGTGGCACATACTTATAGTCCCAGTGATTCAGGAGGCTGAGGCAAGAGGATCACAAATTGTAGGCCAGAGGCAGACTGTGCAACTTAATGAGACCTTGTCTTAAACTAAAAATAAAAAAGGGGCTGGGGTACAGCTCAGTGGTAGAGCCCTTGCCTAGCATGTGTGAGGCCCTGGGGTGAATCTCCAGCACTGAAAAAAAAAAACAAACAAAAAAGAACTTATTGCCAAGTAAGGAGCATATGTATACCTGAATTCAGTACAGTGCCAGAACCAATAAATCCATTTACATTATTTCTTATGGGGAAAAACAGCACTCAAACTGATCAGCACTCAGTGTTCCAGAACAGATTGTGCTCAAGTGCCAAGGTACCACTGTATTTTTTCTCTTCTTTAGTGTTTCCCATACTTTTTAATGAACTTGGCAGTGTGCTAACAATCATGAAATTGCTGTAATTTATCCAGAATCTAGTTGTATTTTAATAAGAAAACTTTTTTAAATCCGTGCTGCCAGAAATAGGAGTCCATTCATGTGGTTTTGACATTTTCCTGTTTTTTTTTTTTTTTAAAGGCTAGGCATTTATTAGAAGTTTGTTTACTTAGAGTCTGTTCTTCCGACATTCTAGTTTGGAATACGAACAAGTAAATAATCATAACAGAATGTGAGTTAGTGAGTAGTAAGAGGGCTGTGGGAACCTGAAGAATAGCACATAGGTCAAAACAGGGATCAGAGATGACTTCCTAGAAGAGGTAACTAGGAGTTAGGAAGGCAAATCTAACTCATAAATCAAAGACAACAAAATAAGTATATAGCAAAATGAACTATATCATGATACTGTACTGTATAAGAACTGTAAATGCAGACATCTGTTTGCACTGAGTAATTTGGGAAGGTTTCATGGAAAGGCAGGCTTGAGTTAAGCCATGAAAGTAAGGAGGTGAAATTGAGAAGGGCATTCCAGGAAAAGCAAGGTTGTGGGGATGTAGTGTGGCAGTACAACATAGTAAAGACATGTCAGCCATAAGAGATTAGTATGAACAATAGTGAGAACCTGAAGAAAGAATACTAACCATTATAGTGATCTGTAACTATCTGTATAACTATGAAGTTTGCATTAGAGGATGGAGAAGGACAGTCCAAAGAATTAGCCAGGCAGCTATTGCCATTATCCATATAGGAATAGATGAGGGACTGGCCCAGGCTGCTGACAGATTAGAGGTAATAAGCATATGGAAAAACAAACTTCTGGTAATGGAATAAATAGAAGCATCCAAAGAAATAATGCCCTCACTAAGATTGCAGTTGGGCATGTATTAATTCACTTTGGAATACCAGTCCACTTGGATAATTTTGAGGGTTGCGCTGGTTTTATGTCAAGTTGCCTCATTCATCCTCTTTTTAAAATGTAAGGGAAACAAGTTATTCTTCTGTAGTTCAGTATTCAGTTTATTAGGCGAAGGGCCAAACTAAGATTCTGTGGGGAGTACCTGCTGCTTCCTCTCTACCATTCCTAACTCTCCCCTTTGCAACTGTTCCCTGCTCCTCATTCCCATTACCTTCCCCCCAGTGCCTTTACACATTTTTAGCCCTATCATAAATTTACAAAAATAATCTTTTCTGTTAAACCAAGGAAAGTCTGTATGTCTAGTGTATGGCCCCAAGTAAGTGAATCTATTATTATTTTATTATTATTTTTACTTTATTAATTTTTTTTTTTTTTTTTTGGCGGTACTGGGGGTTGAACCCAGGGCCTCACACTTGCATACTCTGCAAGTGCTGAACCACTGAGCTGCACCCCCAGTCCATTTTTTCTACTTTTTTGAGACAGGGTCTCACTAAGTTACACAGACTGCCTCTGGTCTTGAACTTTCGATCCTCCTGCCTCCGCCTCCCAGGCTGCTGGCATTACAGGCGTCTGCCACCATGCCTGGCTAATCTATTATTTATTTTTGTAGTTAACAGTCAGCTTTGTTTAGAAATGAAAGCAAATGCTGCATTCCCAAAGCATACTAAATAGAGGAATTAATGTCATAGATCAAAGTGTTTTGCCTCATGTTATAGTTCCTCAGTAGAGCTACTTCATCTGGAAACATCCTGCTGACTCTATCCTGTAAAATAAAACTAAGCATTTTATATAGATAGAGTGATAAACAGGTAATCTCAGTTTTGTGTGTGTTTTTTGTTTGGTTGTTGTGTTTTTATTTTGCTTTGAGAATCTTACTATGTAGCCCAAGATGGCCTGGAACTTGTGATCTTTTTGCCTCAGCCTCCTCACAGTATTTCTTAAGAAATGCTCATGGTGGGCTAGGGTAGTATAGCCCAGTGGTAGAGTGCTTGCTTAGTATGCACAAGGCTCTGGAAAGAAAGACTCATAGGGAGACATTCATTTACTGGAAAAGAACATGAATTCAAACCCTAGCTTTACCACTTACCATATGATTTTGAACATTAAGCCCAGTTTTTTCAAATTGTAAATTGCAATTCATTACTAGGTTATAAAAACAGTTTAGCAGAATGCAAAACTAACATTTTTTTTAAAATTATTTATTTATATATGTATTGCAATACTGGGGGGGTTGAACCCAGGGCATCACACATGCTAGGCAAGTACTCTACCACTGAGCTGCACCCTATGCCCCTTTTTAAATTTTATTTTATTTTATTTTTATTTATTTATTTATTTATTTTTGACAGTGTCTCCTGATATGGCCCAGGCTAGCCTGAACTTGAGATCCTCCTGCCTCAGCCTCCCAGGTCACTGGGATTATAGGTCTGTGCTACCAGCATCTGGTACTGAAATGGTGGTATGTGTGTGTATGTATGTTTTTCAATACTTGGAGCTGGAGGTTTGATTATGGCAAGGCCTCAAGTATGCTAGGCAAGTGGTCTACAACTGAGCTACATCCCCAGCCCTTTTTAATTTTGTTTGGAGACCAGGACTCACTAAATTGTGCAGAATGCCTCTAGCACCACCACTCCCCTGCTTTTATAAAAATGTAGAGCTGGGCATGGTGGCCCCTGCCTATAATCACCAGCTATTCTGGAGGCTAAGGCAGGAGGATCACAGGTTTGAGGTCAGACAGCCTGCATGACTTAGCAAGCCCCTGTCTCAAAATGAAAAAAATAAAAATAAAAAAGCATTGGGGATGTGGCTTAGTAGTGGAGCACTTGCCCAGCATGTATACACCCCTCTCTTCTGTCCTCAGTTCTGAAAAAAAGTAACTATAAGAATGTTTGTGATATTAGTCTTCTAGTTTTACCCACTTTTTTTGTTTTTGTTTTTGTTTTGTTTGTTTGCTTGAGATGGTCTTGACATGTATTCCAGGCTGGTCTTGAATTCATGATGTAGCCCTTGTTGGCCTTGAACTCACAATCCTCCTGTCTCAGCCTCCTAAGTGCTGGGAAACAACTTTTTAGTATGTAAACTTCTCTTTCCTATTTGATATAATAAAAATAAGATGAATAAATGACACTATTTTATCCTGTTGGTACTTTTCTGCCCTCCCCACAACCCAATGTGCTACACACTTACTTTCTCACCTAGATGAGAGGTTTCACATGCATATAGGATTGTATGCATTCTTTTAGGGTCACCTGTTATCCCTATACCTGTCCTGGTTCCTTGTGATCTTTAAAATGAGTAGTGTTTTCTTCTATCAAAAGACAACTTTATTTGGGGGAGGGCAGCACTGGGGATTTGAACCCAGAGCTTTTTGCATAGCTAAGCAAGTGCCCCACCACTGAGTTACATCCCCAGCCCAAAAAGGTAAGTTGTGTGGTGATGCATGCTTGTGATCCCAGCACTCAGGAGGCTGAGGTAGGATCACATTCAAGGCATAGCAAGACCCTGCCACAAAAAAAAAAGGGGGGGGGCACTGCATGGTAGCCCATGCTTGTAATCTAGCAATCAGGAGGCGAAAGTTCTAGGACAGCCCAGGCTACACAGCAAGACCCTGACTAAAAAAACAACAATAAGAAAAAAGAGAAGCCGGGCGCCTGTAATCCCAGTGGCTCAGGAGGTGGAGGCAGGAGGATTGCAAGTTTGAGACCAGAGGCAGTCTGCATAATTTAGTGAGACCCTGTCTCAAAAAAAATTTGGAAATCTCTTCAATACCTGTTTTCTTGCATCTGCATTTTTAATTTTAATTCTTTTTTAAATTTTGTTTTTTTGGGACAAGGTCTCACTATGTATCTCAGGCTAACCTGGAACCCTCCACTTAGCCCGGGTTGGCCTCGGACTCATGATCATCCAGCCTTAACCTCCCAAGTGCTCGGATTACAAACATGCGACCATGTCTAATTTTTATATGTGTTTCTGCATCCAATCTGCTGCTGTATCAACAATCACAACCTTTTTTTCCCCCTGTGATAAAAACTACAGCTATAACTAGAATACAAAGATGAATTCTTCCCTGCTTGGATGAAGTCTATATAAGGGTTTTTTTTGTTGTTGTTTGTTTGTTTGTTTTCTTTCTTGGTACTAGGGGGTTGAATCTAGGTTGAATCTAGGGCCCTGTGAATACTTTGCAAGTGTCCTACCACTGAGCTGCACCCCCAGCCCCTCTTTTATATTTCATCTTGAGACAGGTCTTGTTATGTAGGCTGCCTCTGACCTTGAACTTGAGATCCTTCTGCTTCTAATTCCCAAGTCACTGGGATTACAGGCATATGCCCCTGTGTCCAGCTAAACTAAGATTTATAAAAGCCAGGTGTGGTGGTGTGCACCTGTAATTTCAGCACGTGGAAGTGTGAGGCAGGAGGATCACAGGCTCGAGGCCAGTCTGGGCTTCATAGTGAGAGCCTCTCTCTCAAAAAAAAAAAAAAAAAAAAAAAAAAAAGTACCCTATTTGGGTATTTGTACCTCAGTGACAGAGCATGTGCATAGCATGGGTAAGGCCCTGAGTTCAATCCTCAGCACCAAAAAGAAAAGAGACTGATAGACAGTGACAAAACAAACAACACAAAAATATCTAATTCTGGAGAAAGCAGGACAAAGTCATAAATGCAAAGAAATTTATACATATGAACCCATACCGCTATTACAAATAGAAAACTTGAAATAAACTTTTCTTCTTGACTCATTACTTAATACTGTGTGTTGACAGGAGTGGTCTCACCTGGTTAAGAAAGAACTTTTAATTGACGATAGCAATAAAAAGTTCTTCAAGTTTGAACAGAGATATTCCTGAAATCTTATTTTTCTGTCATTGGAAAATTTTAAAAGCTTCTTACTAGCTGGGTATGGTGGTGCATGCCTGTAATCTCAGCACTCAGGAGGCAGAAGGATTCCAAGTATTAGGCCAACCTGGACCCTGTCTCCAAAAAACCAAAAAGTCCCCCAATAAACATAACAAAAACTTCCTATTACTAAAAGAGTTGCCATATCTCTTTCTATAGTGTTTCAAAAGTCTAGCTTGTGGCCCTTTGGAACCCTATCCCTTGAGGGAATGTGTGACATTTTAAACTCTAGGCTAAAGCAGGGCCATCACGTTGATACTTGTAGAACAGCTGGGTGGAAGTTGGCTGAGAGATTCTAGTCCTAACAGATGGACCACTGATTCCCCACTCTGGAATAGTGGTGACAAATTTTAACTATCTTTAACACTCTTGTCTTCTCTCTCTGCTCATCTTTCATTACTGTACTCCTGCTTTAACCTGGCTTATCTGGTTGCCTGCCTGCAGCCGTAGCCTTATGGCATCCAATCCCATTAGATCTCAGAAGCCAAGCAGGGTCAGGCCTGGTTAGTAGTTGAATGGGAGACCACCTGGGAACACCAGGTGCTGTAGGCTTGGGAGACGGACCTGGCAACCCACTCCCAAAAATCAATCCACCATTGAAAACCCTGTGAACAGCAGAGAAGCACTGACAATAGTGTTTCACCTGTTGTACACAGGATTGCTATGAGTTGGATACCCACTTAACAGCACCTAACAACAGCAACAACAATCTGCTTGCCCAGTCCTGATTTGAGCAAATTCCCATTACTGTTCTTCAACATTCCATTTTTGCGCCTTCAGTGTGCTCTCTTTTTTATTCTGCTGGATAATATCCAATATCTCTTCTAAGACATGGTTTGCAATATTTCTAAGAAACCTTCCATTTATTCACTCACCATACACTGAGGCAAGGCCTTCCTTAGTTTAACAGAACTCCACCATGTTCCTTTCCCTTTCCTTCAACAACAAAGTGCCCCATTTCTTCTATTTGTACATAATGCATGTTTTACTTCAGCACCAAAGTATCCCATTTGTTCTGCTTTTGTATAGACTGCCCGTTTTATGCAGTCATTTTCAAGCTATTACTCTTTATTCTGCCTCCGGATTGAACACTGAGGCATTGACCCTTTTTTCTTTCATCATCCTGTATAATTGTCCCAATGATAATAACATAGCACTATAGTAGTAGTCTATACTCTCTTGAACGTCACAAAACCTTCTAAGGTATTATTATTACTACATCCACTTTGCAGACACAGAAACTGAGCTTCTGCCTTGCATGAGTAATGTGTGGATATAGTCCCAGCCTCTCAGGAGGCTGAGCCCAGGAGCTCCAGACCAGCCTGGGCAACACAGTAAGACTCCTGTCCCTAAAAAAAAAAGAGGTAAAGAAAGGAAAGGGAGGGGGGAGGAAACGGATTCAAAGAAGTTATGTCAGTTATTCCAAATCAGCTTGTGAATGGCAAGGAACAAGGCATCCAAGAGCTAGGCTCAAATAACTACCCTCAATGAGAATATTAAGCAAGACTTTTGAGGGACATTAGCTATTAAGTAAAACCCTAAGAAAGGCATTGGGACAGAGGTTCTGAGGAGGATGAGACTCTCAATCGATAATGCTAACCAACAACACAAAACTAACACGACATGCCCATTTGCAGGGCCTGTTTTTATCTGTTTAGTCTTATATGATTTGGTTTGGTTTGGTTTGGAAGGAGGAAGAGATTAAGTCCTCTAAACTCTTGTCACTTCACTCACCTCTCCCAACCTGGCTTGGTCCAGCCCCTCCTTGGAGGGATGAACCTGTGGATGGTGGAGGCCAAAGGCTGCCGAGGCAAGGGGTGATCTCGTAGGCAGAACCGCGGCCACGAGTCTGGCGGCTAACGGCGAAAGACAGACGCGGTTGGAGTGCGCCATTCCCCAGGCGATAGGGTCATAATCCTAACATTGTCCTTAAAGATGAGTAAGGAAAAGGTGACTGTCTTTCTCGCCGGCTCCCTCTCTTTCTCCTCTTCTTTCTGGCCCTCCAGCATAGGTCCCACTGCCTGATTTACTAACAGAGCCGTGCAGAACAAGGGAGAGGAAAACCACTGATTACGGCAGTTACGGTAACTCGGTGGCTAACTTAAAGAGTTCATTTACATATAACTTGCATTGTTGTTGTTGTTGTTAGGTGCCATTGAGTCGGTATCCAACTCATAGCGACCCTTATAGGGTTTTCAATGGCTGAGTGCTTCGGGATTGCCTTGGGAGTGGATTGCCAGGCCCTTCTCCTATTTTTGCGGTGCTGGGAATTGAACTCTGGGCCTCAGAGACTGCAGCGCAGCGCTCTACCCACTGAGCTAAATCCCAGCCCATATAACTTGCATGTTAATGTATTTATGTAAGTACGTATCAATTATCAATACTTCTCTAATAGGGCTCCCACGCTCTGCCAATTATACAGCACATTTTACTTCCCTCTCGGCTTCCTTAGTCTCTCAAAACCTACCTCTTAGGCCCGCCTCTCAAATATTGGCCCCTCCTCCCACCCGTAAACTCCTCCCACCGCCCGCTCCCTCCCTAGCTCCCAAATAGCTCTTCCCCGCCCCCTTTCCTATTTCTGAACAGGCATATTCTGGGCAGCTCACCTAACTCCTTAGGTTACTATGGGATCTGTAGGGTCCTGAGCTCGGGGAAAGCAGGAAAGCAAATCCCAGGAAGAAGGCTTGGACTCAGGAGAAGAATCCTATATTGAGATCTGCTATGGAATTATTATTATTATTATTTTGATCCTTGTTGTGGGGCCCCGTTCAATTTGAGGCAGCTGGAAGGCCCCTTCAGGCGGCGCCGCGGGCAGCCTCGCAGCCGGGGCCTGGTGTAGCAGCCGCGGCCGCTGTCAGGGAAGCACAGGCGGCCAATGGAACCCGGGAGCGGCCGCTGCTGCTGAGGCAGCGGTGTCGGCAGTCCGACCCTGACCGCCTGCACCCGCTCCACAGGGGTTCCCCGGAGGTAAGCGAGTCCTCCCCCATGAGTCATCTTTGCCCTATGCCGGGGGGGTCCCTCTCCCACCCTATCCCGCACAGCCTCCCCGGACCTGGATTCGACTACAAAACTGCCCTCCCAGTGGCAGCTTCCCGATGGTTTCCTTCACCCTTCCTCTCAGGCCTGGGGTCTTCCTCTGCTTTTTGCCTTCCTCCTTTATTTAGCTCCTCCCTCTGCTCCGGGGATTCCCCTCCCCCTCCCCACTTCTTACTCTTACTGCCTCCGTCCCTGTTTTGTTTTTTAGGACATGAACCCTTTCCACGTTAGACCCTTTCCATAGTGTCCATCTTTGTCTGACCTTCCTCGTCGTCTGTGCTTTCTGCTCCGAACCTTTCCCATGGACTCCGCCTTTATCCCTTTTCCTATATTTTCCTCGCTCCTCCGAAGTCTGTGCAACCTCAGCGCAGAGTTCTCGTTTTCCTGAGCTAAAGATTGTATCCCTCTCTTCCTCTGCTGCTTCTGATTCCGTTACCTCACCGTCACCCACCCACCCAGCTCCAGCTCCCAAGAATTACCTATTCCCCTCTCCTTAAGGGATCTCAGCCCTCGGCATCATTCCCAAAGTATCATTTACATTCTACTTTGGCCTTAGTCCTCACTCTTTTCTGGGGTGTTTTGTGATCCCTGAAGCTGTCTTTAGTTTCCTTTTCCCCCTTCTCAATCCGCCAGTCCTCTGGAGGTTTGTGTCTGTCGGAGAAATATCTGACAGTACCCCTTCCCATTCAGGATTTTCAACTTTGGCACCTCCCTCTAGTTTCAAGGATTTTGCTGAGCTTTGTGTCACTTGGTTCTATTTTCCCTGTGGTCTTTATGTGTTCTCTGTCAGACTCTATGTCCACGTACCACTTATTTCAGCATCAGATAAACCTTGAACTAAAAAGAAAATGTGCTGGGAAGAGGGGGAGCCTCAGCTGTCTCAGGCTTTTCTGAACAGAAGGATGTTTCTGAAGGATGGAGCAAGTCTGGAAGAAGTCCCTTTCAGATTACACTTTGTTGATTCCTCAGGAGCAGCCCGTAGGAGAAATGAACAGGCCTGCATGGAAACTGAATGAGGTTGTGAGAAATTTTGTTTTGGATTATATATTTTGGGGCTTGTGTTAAACAGATTGTAGAATAAGATGTCTTCCCATCCCTGTCCAGATCCAAAAAGAATCAGTTTACTGACTGAGGCTTACTAGAATAGTTTTGGTTGATAGTTTAGTTCATAAGAGCTGAGGCCCGGGGTGAGGGACAACTGGGAAGAAGAACATGAGATGATGTAAAGAGCTTGTACATTCAGAATCAAGACTCCCTTAAAATGATTTTTTTGGGAAAGTGGCCTGCTCTGTAAGCATCAGTGCAGTAATAGGCTAATGGGATGTGGGTTAGAGGAAGAATTAAACTTGGTTTATTGTTTACAAAACATTCTGGATTCTCAGACAAAAGGTATTTATTGCTAGTGGTTTTGTCATTCTGAGAATTTTCCTTCATCTCTATCTTTCTAGCGTACAACCATGAGTTTAAGTCAGTTTTTAACATAGACTGCTTGCTTTTTTCATCTGCACTGCTTCCTCTCCCTGCCTCAAGTGCATTAAGTTGCTGACCACCTGTGCTGTGCCTCCCATACTTGATCCATAATTCTAGATTCTGTGGACAGAAAGTGTGTTTGTGGCAAGAAAGCCCTTTGAAGAAGCTCACTGGAAAGAGAACTTGGGGCAAGGGGTGGGACTTAGGAAACTGCCCTCTCTGCCCCGTCTCTTTTGGCCTGTCATAGTCAAGAGGGCACATGAAGTTCCATTCATCTTCCAATTCTACACCTATTTGGAAGTAGTTATGCTGTCTTGTCGCACTTGTCCTTTTTCTCCCTCATAATTAGCCAGAATGCAATCTGCTCATAATCTCCAGTATTGAAGCTTTGCCTCTTGCAAGCACGTTCAACTAGAAATCATATTTCCTCTAGTTTTTTTGCTTCATTCTAAGCTGGGTCCACACTGCATAAGAACATGTTTGCTGAACACCATCCAAAGGAACAGAGATTCTTTTATTTGGGGGAGAGTCCTTTCAGTAATGGGCATGGGACAAGATGGGGGTCTAAGCACAGTTGGGACTTGGAATAGGGAGGAATAGTTCAGAGAAAAGTGAGCCTACAGGTTGCTTTCTTTGCCATCTGTCAGTTTCATCAGGGGCTCCCAGAGCCGGCTTGAGCGGTCTGTTTGGAATTTACTTATACCAGCTCCATGGCCTTGCACAGTTTTCAGCCTGACTCAATATTTGCTTAACTACCTTGAGACCACTGCCCTTCCTACCCTGCTTCTGTAGCTTGGGAATGCCCTCTCCCCTGATGCCACCACCCTTTGAACCCTTGGGTAAAGCATTTACCTGGTTCCTGGTGGGGCTTGAGCCTGTTTGACTGCTCAGTCCTGAGTTTCTACAAGGAAAATAGAGAATGCATTCTCCACCTTTACTATTGAGGTCAAAGGAAAAAGGTGAATTTAGACTTCCCTTTTTTTATTTTGGGTTTTGGTTTTGGCTTTT
Organism: Pedetes capensis; assembly: GCA_007922755.1. Classification (NCBI taxonomy): domain Eukaryota; kingdom Metazoa; phylum Chordata; class Mammalia; order Rodentia; family Pedetidae; genus Pedetes; species Pedetes capensis. Next base: position 67,607 of record VMDO01003916.1, read on the forward strand.
TGAGTTGTTTTGTTTTGGTTATGGTTTTGGTTTTTTGAGACAGAGTCTCACTTTGTATCCCAGGCTGGCCTGGAACTCTCTATGTAGACCAGATTGGCCTCAAACTTACATCAGTCCTCCTGCCTTGGCCTCCTGAGTGCCAGGATTACAAGCAGATACCACCATACCTGGTTTTTGTTTGTTTGTTTGTTTTTATCTTGTTTTGTTTTTATGAAGCAAAGTTGGAGTTCATTAAGAAAAGGTTTTACTCAGCTTGTTTTGTATCTTGAGACAAAGTCTTACTATGTAGCCCAGATTGGCCTGGAACTTGCTATGTAGACCAGACTGGCCTAAAGCTCATGATCCTACTACCTCATCCTCCTGAGTACTGGGATTACAGGTGCATGCCACCATGCCTGGAAAGATGTGAAAGAAAGTTTTGAGTTAAACCTTAGGACACGAGAAGGAACTTCTCAAAGGCAGAATAAGCAGCCTACGCTGATAACAGAGTTCCTTATGACGAGCAGCTTATTTTGAAAAATTATTCTTAAAGGAATGCATGTACTTGGTAACAAACCCAGTAGTACTGTAAGAGTTAGTGATGAAAGCCAGCAGTTCCTTTCCCTTCATCTCTACTCCTCCTCTCAAAGTCAATCCTGTTCATTATCTCAGTGTTTAATTTCTAAAGCTTATCACAGCAGCTCTAGATAAAATGCTTACTACCTCTATTTCTTGACTCATTGTTGCAAAAGAAGATTTAATTTTAGAGGATTTATACCTCTTGTTTATGTAATTATGTCTTTTTTATTTTTCTTACTTGACTGTTGTTGTTGTTGTTGTTGTTGTTGTTGTTAGGTGCCATCAAATCGGTATCCGACTCATAGCGACCTTATGTACAACAGGGGAAACACTATTGTCAGTGCTTCTCTGCTCTTCATAGGGTTTTCAATAGAGGATTGATTTTTGGGAGTGGGTTGCCGAGTCCTTCTCCCAAGCCTACAGCACCTGGTATTCCCAGGTGGTCTCCCATCCAAATACTAACCAGGCCCGACCCTGCTTAGCTTCCGAGATCTGACGGGATCGGATGCCACAGGGTGTGTAGCTTTAAATAATATATTTGAGTCTTTCTTTTCTATTAATTTTTTTTTTAATGGGGCTGGGGACCGGAACCCAGAGTCTTGTGCATGCTAAGCAAATGCTGTACCACTGAGCTACACACGTAGCCCCCTTTTCCATTAACTTTAAACAATCTTTCTTAATTACCCACCCAAGAGGATAAAGATACTGGCTCCCTTACCCTTCTTTCCTTCCACCTCTAATGATCCATCTCAGAGATTCCTTTAAAAAGAAGAAAATTGAGCTTACTTGCCTCATTGGAAGAGGAACAGCTGATCTCTCTCTCTTTTTTTTTTTTTTTTGCGGTACTGGGGGTTGAACCCAGGGCCTCCTGCTTGCATGCTTTGCAAGTAATCAGCTGATCTCTTAAAGCCTATTCTATGAAAATGCAGGAACGTATAAAAGCAATTGATATTTGTCTGGTCCATTGAAAAAGAATGTGGTGGCACACATCTATAACCCCAGGGACTTCGGGAGGCGGAGACAGGAGGATTGGAAGTTTGAGACTAGAGGCAGCCTGCATAACTTAAACCCTGATTCAAAAAAAAAAGGAGGGGGGACCTAGGGGTGCATCCCAGTGGTAGAGCACTTGCAAAGCACCGGGTTCAACCTCCAAGTACTGTAAAAAAAAAAAAAAAGAAGAGGCGTATGGTGATTAACTGGGTGAGGGAATTGATTTGGGGCTCTTTACCATCTTGTTCTGGGAAAGACCCACTCCAGTTAAGTCTTTATTGTTTTGTTTTGTTTTTTGAGACAGTCTCACTATGTAGCCCAGGCTGTCCTCGAACTCATGATCCTCCTGCCTTGGCCTTCTGAGTCCCAATATTACAGATATGTGCCACCATGACCAGTTTAGTAAATCTTTTAATGGAGGCCAGTGGAAGATTGCTTGCCTACAATCTTTTAAGGTGATAAGAAGCAGGAAGCTAGGTTAAGTGGTAACATCCTCTTTCTCTGGAGTCTCCTTCAGATGTTTTTAAATGCTTAGTCCCACCGAACACATGCGTGTCCACCTTCTTTGTCTCCTCAGTTGCTGCCCTGCCCTATAACAACCCCTGATACTCAGACTCGATTCTCTACTTTGCCCTGATTGGAGCCATGGGGCACAGTTAGTTGTCAGTACTTACACTACTCTCACCCCTGCTCTTCTAGGAGTCTGCTGCTAGGCCTGGAGAGAGGAAGCCTCTTCTTTTTCCCTCCCAGTCCACCTGGAAGGAGAGTTTAGGTTCCCAGTGTGAAGTGTGGAGCCTCAGTTGTTTGAATGTCTTTGAGGGCCATAAGAGTCATTTAATATTAAAGGTTTGGATTTTCTTCTCTTACTTTTTTCTTATTCCTCTGACTTATGGGGGGGGAAGTGGTGAATACAGGACTTGCTCCTTCTTTTGTTTCATTATTTATAGTCCTTTTACTTTTTCTTAGACTGATTAACCATCAAGGTATATTTTCTCTACATTCAAAAATGAATAAATTGATGTTGAAGACCATATTTGGATTTAGGTTTTAGAGACTCCCTTTCCTATTTCTTTTAATTGCTGAAATAATCTAACCCTGTTCCCTCCAACATTCCTTCTCTCCATCACTTGCAGTCCCTGAGTCCCTGAGAGCCAGGAGAGAGGCCAAATTCCAGTTTGATGGTTTCTGGTGGCAGAGCGGCTTATAGAGGAAAAGAGTCTGGTTTTCTTGCTCCTCTTGATATCATCTGGTTCCCTGAGCAGGAAAGGATGCAGGTAGGGAAGTCTGTTCACTGGGGACATCTTCTGCATACTGTGATACAGGATTCCTAGCTGAGCCCTGAGAATTTTTGTTCTTTTGCGTATGGGATAAAAGAGGTAATGTTATTCTTATCTGCCTTTCTGGTGCCAGTAATAATCCCAATTGTGATCAGTTGGGGCAGAACTCTGCGGAATTTCCTAGTGCAGTCAGAGAGGCTGTATATAGGAGAATGACTATATTTCATTTCACTTGAAAGTTTGAGAGTGTTTTGTTTCTTTGTTTTGTTTCATTTTTTCCTGTGCTGTAGATTAAATCTAGGGCCTCACATATGCTAGACAAGTACTCTGCCATTGAGCTTTCCCCTTACAACCTCTATATAGTTTTTGACTTTTAGGAGTGTTTGAACTTAGAAGTCTCTGAAATAGAAAAAAAGAGAAGGATATGCTAAGCATGGAGATATTGAGAAAAAGCTGTTTGTATAGGATGATTGAAGCTACCATGTGAATCCGTAAGTAGACCTAAAAGTTAGAAATACTAGTTGAATTGAAATGATGAGCACACCCTACCAAGGTGTGGCAGGGAATGTTTAAAGCTTCCTTATTATTATTCCTATGCAACTCAGAGCTGCGAGTAGAGACAAATCCACATAGGCAACCATGCTGGTTCTACTGCTCAGAGGACACTGTCTAATTTTGGGAGAGAGCATAGTGAAAGAGTTGCTCCTGGTCTGAAGATGTAGCTCAGTCAGTGGTAGAGCATCTGCTTAACATGCGTGAGACCCTGGGTTCAATCCCCACCACTACTGAGATAGAGAGGGAGGGAGGGAGGGAGACAGAGAGAGAGAGAGAGAGAGGGAAAGAGAGAAGAAAGAAAGTAAGTTTAAATTCAGGGATGAACTTCTTGCTTGAGAAATTTGGGAGAAAGACGTATGAACTAAAGTAGCCTGGTTTGTTAATCTCTGAGAACAAAAGAGTTCTTCTGCCTGTCTTTCTGCAAAATTTTAGTGGTTATTGCTGGGAGGGAGGGAGCTGGACTATATGACGTTAGGCAGGTTAAAGTATTCTTGACAGTTAATATTTCACAGGTGCAGAAGTAGCACTGGAAGGATGATGGTGGAAAACAGGCCTTCCCAGAGTGACCAGAGAATCTGTATGCTGAGCACCCTTTTTCCACCTGCCCAAAGTATATGTACCTAGGGTCCCCAGGACTAAAGATGATGTCATTAATACTTGGAAATTACCTGCATTCCAGTTATACAAAAGTCTCTACATTCTTCTTGCTCCTGGTCTTCAGTATATCTTACACTCACTCTCACTCAATTTTTGGGAAGAAGCCTGAGACCATTGTTAGCTATAGCCAGATTGTGGAGCCAGGTTGGTCTGACAGAATTTCTTCTGTTCTACACTAATTCTCTTGATTGGAATCACTCTGAAATTTCCTTCTGTTTCACTCATTCTCCTGATGTGGGTTTGGTGAGGCTCTGAAGAGTCACTCTTGGAGAGCATTGACTTTCGTCAGCAGTTTTCTCCAACTGAATTTCCTTTTAAGAGTCCCATCAATTCCTATTCCTCTCTGTTGTCTTTTCCCCCCCTCCATACTGGGGGTTAAACCCAGCCTCACATGTGCTAAACAAGTGCTCTGCTATCAAGCTGCACCCTTGACGCCTCTTTTATATTTTATTTTTTATTTTGAGACAAGGTCTCACTAAGTTATGCAGGCTACCTCTGGCCTTGAGCTCATGATCCTCCTGCCCACAGGAGGATCTGGGACTCCTGAGTCCCTGGGACTATAAGTGCTACCATGCCCTCTGTCTCCCTGTTCTGTAGAAGTTCTAGACCCATTTGTCCTAACTTGATTTCTTTTTGCCTTCTTATAGCCCCTCCAGTTCTGGAATGTGTGTATGATAGTGGAGAAAGTAGTATTAGGGTAGGAGAGGGCTGTCATAAATGTTTTAGAAGTGTCACAAACAACTAATGTTACTCTAACTCACTTTGCTTATAAAATAATATATGCATATGCAAGCACACATATGCACACACACTGTTTACTAACTTTTTGGGTGTTTAGGATTCAAATAGCATTTATTAAGTACTGCCATATGTCAGGGACTCACTAGATATTTTCATCCACAAAGAATCTACTCCTTCTGTACAGTGAGAAGTGCGTATTTTTTCCAAATTTGTAGTTGAGGAAACAAACTTAGAAGATAAATGGCTTGCATAAGTTTGCACATTCATAAAGGCAGAGCAAAGATGTTGAACCCCAGCCTGTTTGCTTCCAAATCCAGGGTTCTTTCCACTGCACTTTAGTTGCCACAACACTGGAGAAAGGGTATGATGTCATGAAGCCAAATAAGCAGAAAAATGGCACAGCTTCTGCAAAGTTGATGGTGATTGCAAAGTTGATGGTGATTGTTTTAGAGCTGTTTTCTTCTAAGGCAAGCCTGGCATGGTATTTGCTGGCTTTTATTTCCTGGGACCTTTGAATCTAAACAGAAAGGTAAGAATGTATCTGTAACTAGAAAAATATGTCAGGACTTTAATACTAAATAGAGATGTACAGGACATGTGTATGGAGTGTTACATGAATAAGAAAATACAGTATAAAGAGAAAAAGGAAAAGATTTTGGCAGGTATTTAAAGGGAGACAGGAAGAACAAGAGGCCAGAAAAGTATTTAAAGAATTAAAGACAAGGGAATAAGACCCAAATAGCTCCCCAGTTTACCTGAGGAATTTGTAAGCCTGTATAAACATAACACATATAGAGCAATATTTAGCGAGTACAAGCTAAGAATCAAGACTAAGCTGAGTAAGGACAGAGGGAATGAAGAGTAATGCAGTGGAGGTAGTGAAGGCAAGCTTCCTGGGAGGAGATGGACTTCATCTGACTTTGAAGGAATCCAGGAAGACAGAAAGAGGAGGTGCCTGGGAAGGTTTCATGGCAAAGGGAAGACCTGAGGATGACACTACTAACCAGTGTGTATATGTCTCCCTTTCTGTTCCCTTCTCCCTCTGTCCTCCTATAGCTTGAAAGCTTGAAGTCTGGCTGTAGCCATGGGAGACACGGTAGTGGAGCCAGCCCCACTGAAGCCAACTTCTGAGTCTACTCCTGGCCCACCAGAGAATAACGGGGGCTCCTTGCTAAGTGTCATCACGGAGGGGGTCGGGGAACTATCAGTGATTGACCCTGAGGTAGCCCAGAAGGCCTGCCAGGAGGTGCTGGAGAAAGTCAAGCTTTTGCATGGAGGTGTGGCCCTCTCTAGCAGAAGTACCCCATTGGAGTTGGTCAATGGGGATGGTGTAGACAGTGAGATCCGTTGCCTAGATGATCCACCTGCCCAGATCAGGGAGGAGGAAGATGAGATGGGGGCCACTGTGGCCTCAGGCACAGCCAAAGGTGCAAGAAGGCGGCGGCAGAACAACTCAGCCAAACAGTCTTGGCTGCTGAGGCTATTTGAGTCAAAACTGTTTGACATCTCTATGGCCATTTCATACTTATATAACTCCAAGGAGCCTGGAGTGCAAGCCTACATCGGCAACCGGCTTTTCTGCTTTCGCAATGAGGATGTGGACTTCTATCTACCCCAGTTGCTTAACATGTACATCCACATGGATGAGGACGTGGGTGATGCCATTAAGCCCTACATAGTCCACCGTTGCCGCCAGAGCATTAACTTTTCCCTCCAATGCGCCCTGTTGCTTGGGGCCTACTCTTCAGACATGCACATTTCCACTCAGCGACACTCCCGTGGGACCAAGTTGCGGAAGCTGATCCTCTCTGATGAGCTGAAGCCAGCTCACCGAAAGAGGGAGCTGCCCTCCTTGAGCCCAGCCCTTGACACAGGGCTGTCTCCCTCCAAAAGGACTCACCAGCGCTCTAAGTCAGATGCCACTGCCAGCATAAGTCTCAGCAGCAACCTGAAACGAACAGCCAGCAACCCTAAAGTGGAGAATGAGGATGAGGTAATATTTTGGGGAGGGACAGAGAGAGACAATTTGGCAGAGAGCTACATGATGTCTTAAATAGGGTTACTCTGTCCTTTCTGTCCTTCTCTCTGTTCCATCTCACTGATAAAAGCATGGAATGTTAGAATGGAAAAAAGCCTTAGAATTCATGTATTCCAACTGCCTCATTTTACAGAGGAAGAATTCAGAGACCTGCAGAGATAAAATGACTTGCCTCAGCTCATATAGCTAATGACAAGGCTGATACTCCTGACTCTGTCCAGAGTTGTATTCACCTAATGGCACTGCCATTCCATTGACTACATACTTACTGAGAACTGTGGCAGAGACCCTCTCCACCCTGACGTGAGACATGGCATTGCTAGCAGCACCTCTCAAAGCATCAGCAATAGGGAAGCAAAAGGGGCTATGGTCTTGGTGTGTACTGGCAGGGGGAAGATGTTAAATAGAACATCAGCTTTATTCTCCTGACCACCTGCTCCTTATAATCCCTTGTTCCCACCCCCTGAAGATCCTACTTTTTGTTAACATAGGGTAAGGTTCATTCCCTATTACTGAGGCATCTGCAGAATGTTCTTCTGTCTCCCTTCATTTGGGAGAAGTACAAAGGGAAGAGAGAAGCTGTCTCAGCAGAGTAAATGTAGTGCTTAGTCAAGGACCTGAGGCCGAGAAAAAGAGGAGGCCCCAGCAGCAGTTGGAGGTAGCCAGTGTAAGGTACCAAACAGGGAGAAAATGAGCACATCAGTAGCTTGTAGCTACTCTCCACTGCATATCTGGACAGATAGCAGGGAAGGCTACCCAGTGAATAACCAAGTTTGGTGACTTGGTGTCCCATCCAGACAATTCTGCCCCAGTCCTCCTCTCTGATTCACCATTGGCCAGGTTCCCATCCTGGCTGGCAGCCCAGCCTAGAAAAGAAGGGAAGAAAAGATGAGGAATTTGCACTGTTAGAAAATGCAAATGCCTTGGTCCTGGCATTTGAGTCTGGGGCATAACTCACCCACATTTTTGATACAATGGGATTTCTTTCAAGTAGAGGGAGGTCAGAGTGACTAGGGAAGAGGGAAGCAGGAGGGAGGGGAGACAACAGAGCCTGCTGTCCCTGGAAATGTATTTTATTAGGATAATTTAATATTGGTAAAGCTAAAAGCACTTTAACATTGAGCACTTGTTATGTGTCAGGCATCATGCCAAGTACTTTACATTTAATTTTCACAACAACCCTAAACAGATATATTGTTTCACCATTGAGGAAACTGAGGCTTAGAGAGATTAAATGATTTTCCCAAGGTCTGATAAATAGATTTTCCCAACTGATAAATATGTTAGACTAGGACCCAAGACCACAGCTCATCTTCATAATCATTCAGCTCTGCTGCCTTGTTTGTTTCTCAGTATATACTTCGCCAGGTCCCAGCTGTCAGAGGCCATTGGGGAAGAACAACCGAGGCTGTGGCCATCTATGCTTCCACATCCATGCACAGACAAAGCCCAAGCTGTTCTGGGAATCAGAATGGACTATTTTCATTTCTTTTTGAGTTTGGTAGCAGAGTTCAGGGTCCATGAAGGAAGGTTATTGCAGAGCAAGTAGGGTCCTCTAGATTCTGGTGAAACTAAAGTCATGAAGTCATGACTAAAGTCATGAAGTTTGAGAGCTGCCTAATCTATGGTCAGTCCTGTTACAGAATGAGTATGAGCAGCTGGAAGTGAATTCTGGGGTGCCTTTTGTCAGGCTTGACTTTTCTATGTATCCTTTTTTTTTTTTTTTTTTTTTTTTTTTTTTTTTTTTTTTTGTGGTACTGGGGGTTGAACCCAGGGCCTCGCACCTGCATGCTTTGCAAGTGCTGGACCACTGAGCTGCACCCCCAGCCCATTTTTTTTACTTTTTGAGACAGGGTCTTGCTAAATTACGCAGACTGTGTCTGGGTCTCGAACTTGGGATCCTCCTGCCTCCACCTCCCAAGCTGCTGGGATTACAGGTGTGTGCCACCACTCCCAGCTATGTATCCATTTTTTTAGTCTTCATTTTAGGACCAGAGAAGCAGAGGCCTTACATTTCTCTTACCTTGTGCTGGTCTGAGGTCCCTCTTCTTTGCATCTAACTTCTACTCTAGAATTATGGATGGCTTTGGGAGGCACATATTCTGTGAGTGCTTAAATCTCTGGGGTGGGTTCTCTAGCTGCCATTCTTCCCAACCTTGCTCCTTATCTTGGGTTATTAGATACAGGAAAGGAAGAAGATAGCATGTCCCCAGACCCTCCTGGGTTATCTGATGCTGGCAGAATGAGACACCTGAATCCACTATCACTCCTCAGGAAATGTGAGAGCAAGAGAGAGACAGAGAGGACATAAACGTGAATGTCACTAGGTTTCAAAGCATTGGAGTCTGTAGCACAAGGGCTTTACCCATCCCCTTTGGCATTTTGAGGATATCTCTCTCAAGGCCTTTGTCCCAAAAGGAGTTGGCTTTCCTTATACTCTTCCTCTTCCCCTGTTGTACAGCATTCACTCACTGATCTACTTGTTTCGGACAAAGTTCTTTTCAAAAGGTAGCAAAGGATGGAGGATAAACTGCATGGTGGCACACGCCCGTAATTCCAGCACTTGAGAGGAAAAGGCAGGAGGATTGTGGGTTTGAGGCCAGCGTGGGCTGCATAGTGAGACCTTGTTTCAAAAAACCAAGGGCTGGGGCTATTTTTCAGTGGTAGAGCTGTTGCCTAAACATGCCCAAGGCCTTGGTTTCCATCCCTAGCACCACAAAGAGGAATAAAAAGATAAGAAGCCCTCTTTCCCTGTAGGAACTAATAAGGTAATATGAAAACCCCAGTGTCCAGGGAATTGGTTAGTTTGTGACTCTATTGCAAGTTTTTTCCTGCCCATAAGCAAGAAGTATACACCTTTCTAAAATGAAACACAGAATTTTCTAAAGCCTGAGCAGACATTCTAGAAGGAGACATTCTCCTCCTAGAATGTCTAGGTGGGCCCTGACACTCTGCTTTCAGCTTCTGCTTTTCTCTTGGATTCTGAGTTTAATCCCAGAGCTCCAGAGATTGAGGAGGGATCTCAGGGAAGAGGCCCAGGGGCGGCTCTCATTCTCTTCCTGCCTGGAGTCTCCCTTCAGAGCCCTCTTCTGCCCAGATTGTCTCACAGAAGGTTGTTTTGTTTTTATAAGGAATCATCTCTGTTCCCCCACAATCAGAGGGCTCTACCACATTTCTCCCAGCCCCCACCGTTCCCTCCAAAACATCCCTTCAAGGCAGTTTTTATTGGCCTCCCCAGGGAACTCTGCTCAGGCAGTTTTCCTTCCCATCTGTAACAGATTGATAATTTTTGGCATAGAGTAGCAGCTCAGGAAGTGATTTAGGTACCACATCCATCACTCACACACACACACACACACACAAACACACACACACACACACACACAAACACAAACACACACTGTGCCCTACATAATAGATTAGGTTTGTCTTTTCAAGACCTCAACCTTTGTACAGAGAAATCTGGTGCATGTCGCACTGGAAGACCTGTGGGCTTTCCAGCCCAATATGGTGTGATATCAGCTTCTTGGCCGCAGCTTTACTCCCTGGAGCTGACTCAGTATAAGTGACTCAAGCCCAGGGTATAGGAGCAACGGAGCAGATCATTATATATTTTCCTCCCTCCAAGACTGTCAGTGAGTCCACTGGGACCTGTCTGTGAGAGAATCAGCTGGATCATTGCTCATCCAGCCAAATGTCCTGCCTGCTGTTCCTTCCCCAACCAGCTCAAGTGTAGAAATTGAACCACTAAGTTATAGTAGTTTCTGGCCTCCTCAACTGCCTCAATTTTCCCTCCTACTTTTCCCCAAAGTGGAAACATTATGGGCTTAGGGAAATTTTTCCAAGTGTGGCTTCTCCCTCCAAGTGCTCTTCTCAGATTCTTCAAGGAAAACCCCAACTCTAAGGCCTCCAACTAGACCAGAATTTAAGCCATGGAAATGAATTAAGTCAGTGCTTGAAAGGTTGGTTATAGAGTAGAAGCTCCATGCTCAGTGCCTTCTTGCTCTTTAGGACTTTGCCTCTTAATTCCTGGCCTCTCCCACCTGTTTGTGCACACATACTGCCCTTGCTCCCTGCCTTCATAGACCTTGTTAGACAGAACCCAGGATGGCCCTATGCATGAACGTTGCTTCAGAGCCACTGAATGAGAGTTCATCTACCATTCCTGGCCCCTGTTGAGTTCATGTTGTTGTTGTTGTTAGGTGCCGTCGAGTTGGTATCCGACTCATAGCGACCCTCAGAGGGTTTTCAATGGCTGACTGTTTCGGGATTGCCTTGGGAGTGGATTGCCAGGTCCTTCTCCCACTTTTGCAGTACTGGGAATTGAACTCGGGACCTCAGAGACTGCAGTGCAGCGCTCTACCAACTGAGCCAAATCCCAGCCCGTTGAGTTCATAGACACCAGTAAGAAACAAGAATGGAGTGATGTTTAGATTATTCCCCTGGGCTAGGCGTAGTGGCACATGCCTGTAATCCCAGCAGTTGGGACACTTGAGACAGGAGGATCAATGAGTTCAAGACCAGTCTGGGCTACATAGCAAGTTCTAGGCCAGCCTAGGCTACTCAGTGAGGCCCTGTCTCAAAAACAAAAAAACAAAAACAAAAAAAGCCAAAAACGAAACACAACAAAATGACCACAAGAGATAAATTTGGAAGGAAAGACTCTCTCTTCCTTCCTTCCTTTCTTTCCCTTTTTCCTTCTTTCTTTTTTTAAGAGAGAGTCTTGCTACGTAGCTCCAGTTGGCCAAGAACTCACTATGTAAACCAGGCCGACCTTGAACTTGCAGTGATCCTCCTGCCTGTGTCCTGAGTGATAGGATTACTGGCATGGGCCACCATACCCAACAGGTAAACATTTTTAATAGATTCAGGACATCAAGGCAGCCACAACATTGCAACTAAAAACATATATAAAAGAGGACTTCCAGAACTGCTTCAGAAAGTAGCAAGAATGATAAGTGTGTTCTAAGCCAGCAGAAAGAAGTATTTTGAGGGGTTGTAATGGCAATATGTCTTTTACTGTAATAATTTTTTAAAATTTAAACATTCACCCTATCTTTTGTTCACACCTTGTATACTTGACACTGAAAATTTAGCTCTGCTTCCTGAGATTTGCAAGAAGCTGGAGGAACATGAGGTTTCCAGAATGAGACTCATGCAGTTTGTTAAATCCTATCTCTCTGTAGCGGTTCCCTCAGAGAGCGGGTTGGTTGAGAACATTTGAATGGGTAAAGAGAAAGAACAGGGAAACTTGGCTGGAGTCGTAGGCCTCAGAACCTAGCTTTAGGATTTTGTATAAAAGGAAGACTCATTCGGGCAAGAATAGAAGGGAATAAAGTGAAAATCACAAGCTGCCTTGTCTCTTTAGCCCTTCTGCCCTCAAAGTCTGAGCTGGCCTTCCAGCTTCCCACAAGTGTCTAGAATCTGGACAAGTGGCGTTTCTGGGTTTACTACTGTCTTTCACTAAAGTAGAAAGGTAGAGGGTCACAAGAGAAGCCACTTATGATCCAAGCTGGAGCTAAATTCTTTGCCTTTGTCTCTCTCCCTTCCCTCCCTGCCCTTTCTTCCTCCCCTTGCCCTCTGGCCCTTTCCCAGGAGCTCTCCTCCAGCACCGAGAGTATTGATAATTCATTCAGTTCCGTAAGTGGGGCCAGGCTGGGACTGGGTGGCAGGCTCCCCCATGGCCGCATTTCCTCTCCGTCCCAGATCTTCTGAGCCCCGACATGAGGCTGGAGTTTGAAGGCCCCTTTAATTCCTGGGAAATCAGCTTCTCCCTTCTAGGCCTTCTAGACCTGGAGGTGTCCCCTGAGCTTTGCTGCCAATGCCCTGAACCCAGGCAGAGACAAGCTCAGTTGACCTTTCTCTCAGAGACAGCTGGGATGCCGTGCTGCTCAGCCCCAGCTCCTGGGTCTCTGGAGCAAACAGCTGGGAGAGAGGTAGAATTTACTCCTGGCTTAGAGCCAAGGACTGCTTGGCAGAAAACCCCCAGGATCCCATTTCTCCCACCTAGAGCTTTTTCTCCAAGGGCTTCTGCCATCAGATCATCAAATACTTATTCAGTCTTCTAAGCACTAGGCCCTGTGCTGGGTGAGCCAACTCCAAAAGTAAATAGATCTTGGCCTGAAGGAAAGTTTTGCCTCCCCACAACTGGTTTTCCTTTTTAACTTCAACCACATTTCTTTCAGGTCTGAGTTCTTCCATTTTCCCAGCTCACTGCCCAGGATGTCCTTTAATCCCTGTTCTCCTTTCTTATTCCCTCTGGACTAACCACTGACCCTCTGGTCCACAGGGTCTTGACCTTGTTGCTGGGCAAAGACGTGAGAGGAAATGCTGGACCCTCTGGGAGTTTGGATGATTTCTTTACATTTTATTTTTTGTTTACCCAGTTTTCTATGTTTTGTGCTGATCCCCTTTCTATCATAATTCCTATCTCCTCCCATGTGGCAAAGCCTCTCTCTGGAGGCCTGGGGTCACATTTCCAACATGCTTATGTAACTTAGGGGTCATATTTCTAAAGTGCTTGGGTAACTTAGGGGTCCCCAACTCAAATACTGATTTAAGAATGGGAGGGAATTCTATTTTTTCTAATATGAGATAACTGAACTGGTTGGGGTAGAGGGTCCTTGGGATATCCATCTCTCCTTTCTTTCCTCTCCTCTCTTTTCACCTCTCCTCCTCTCCACTCTCCTCTCCTCCCCTCTCCTCTTTTCTCTCTGGTTAATTTAGGTGGTGCTGGGCTTATACCCAGGGCTTCATTCTTTTCTTTCTCGGTTAAGCCCCCAGGATATTTCCAGGGATCATAGATATCCAATTCTGTTGTCTTCCTTTTCTTTAGCTCTTTTCAACTCTGCTCCCTAACTCACTCCTGACTGATTTAGACACCTGTTTCATTACTATGTGGTCCTCTAAGCCAGCCCCCCTCCTCCCATTATGGGGTAGATACTAAGAGATGAACTGTTCCTTTGCACCCTGGCTCTGTCCCACATGCACAAGTGGACATGGTACTGCCCAGTTCTCAAAAGAAACTTTTTTTGCAGTGTGAGGGAGTAAGGGTAGAAATTCTCAATCAGGAAACTAAGCAAGACACACTCAGAAAGGGAGAGAAAAGCCTGGTGAGTGAAATGCTATTTCTGTAAGGAAATGGGATGGGGAGTTGATAAAATGCCCCTTACAGTAGAAAGGCTTAGACTAGGAACAGAGCCCTTCTTCATGTTGAGCTGAGTCCATCTTTTTCTCCACCCTGTTTTACTCTCCAGACTGACTTTGCCCTTTCTTGGGATGACTGAAGGACCCAGCATGAGGAGACAAACTTAACAACAGGGAACTAATATGGGGACCCTAGTTACTGAGAGGTAGGGAGAAGAACACAAGGAGGAATCACTCAGAAAGGCCTTTCAGGGCTAAAGGGAGCTGTTGCTTTCTCCGTCTACCTTCCACCACTTCCCTCCTTCCTCCTGCTTTTTCTTTTCCCATTAATGTTTTCTCATATCTTATCCCTTGCATGTGCGTTGATTCCTTGTAAGAGAATGTGGGATGGACAGGAGTGTGTCATGGAAAGCAACAAAAGTCATTTGGATGAAGAGCATTTTCCTTCTTTGAAAAGAAAAATATTGACTCAGAGCTCCCTTCCCTAGCCCTGTGGGTGCTGGCAGAGCCCCTCAGCAGAGATCCAGCCTGAGGACCCAGATAGGGAGAGAGACCACCCTGGTCTTGAGATGAGTAAAGCCCTTCGGGTGTAAGCAGCTTTTGTCTCTGGGGCCCTGGATGACCTCTCCAGATACGGTTCCTTGCCCATCCTAAAGCCTTGAGACAGTCCTTAAGGAACTCAAGCCTAAGAGAGGAGGGGTACATCCCAGTAACCTGGATTCATGGCTCCCTGAGTCCCCAAAAAATAGCCTGCAAAGAAGAAATATGCTGACTCTTCTCAATTCAAGCTATGAGGAATTGAGTAGAGTCTCCTACCATAGTCAAAAGGTAGTTCCTTTCCTAGGGTTCTCTAGATACTGAGGTCCCAGACCTGTGTGGCCAGAGTGATTGAGGGAGTGGGCCAGTTTTTTCAATAGTCTCTTCACCATCTTTTGTTTCAACCCAATCCCCTGTAGCCTGTAAGACTGGCCCCTGAACGAGAATTCATCAAGTCTCTGATGGCGATTGGCAAACGACTGGCTACGCTCCCCACCAAAGAGCAGAAAACACAGCGGCTGATCTCAGAGCTCTCCCTGCTCAACCATAAGCTCCCCGCCCGAGTCTGGCTGCCCACTGCTGGCTTTGACCACCACGTGGTCCGGGTACCCCACACACAGGCTGTTGTCCTCAATTCCAAGGACAAGGTAGGTGAACTCTGACCCAAACCTTATACCTGATCTGATTCTGCTCCATAATTACCCAGGATTTGTGTCTTGGCCTATGGAGTTGCCTATCAACATTGTAGACACCTGTCAGAGTTCACCATGCATGTGTCAAACATGACTTTACCTCAATGCTGTTGTGATGCTGAGAGCCCTCCTACCTCCCTTCTTTGCCTTTGCTTCTCTGGAACAAAGAAGCCTAATTTTCTCAGCTTACCTTTTGCTCTATTTTAGGAGAACTGCTCCTCACCCACTCCTTATACTCATTTTGGTAGCTCTTCCTTAGCCCCTCTATAACTCTTAGGCTGTCCAAGTAGAGTAACCATGAGGGTAGAGAGACATTTTGTTTCTAAGACCTTTTTTGATCAGAGTGTGCAGAGAGAAGGATGCCTAATTCACGTTGGAGAGAATTTGTTGAATTTGTCTGCTGATTGGAATGAGTACTCATAGTTCAGATTCTTTCAGAGGAAGTACTGAAGATTAGAATCCTCTGTGGGACAGCACCTGGTTTTGTTCAGTCTTTGTCTATAGCAGCTCCTTGGGTCCTGTCTTTTTTTTTTTTTTTTTTTTTTTTTTTTTTGCAGTACTAGGGATTGAACTCAGGGCCATGCTCTTGCAAGTGCTGGACCGCTGTGCTGCACCCTCAGCCCATTTTTTTTTTTTTTTTTTTTTTTCACTTTTTGAGACAGGGTCTCGCTAAATTACACAGACTGCTTCTGGTCTTGAACTTGCAATCCTCCTGCCTCCGCCTCCTGAGCTACTGGGATTACAGGCATGCACCACCGTGCCCGGGTGGGTCCTGTCTTTAGACCAGCCCACAGAGGCTTCTAGGCCTCTCTTACAAGTTGTAATTGACAGTTGGAACAGTTTTGCCCAACTGCATCATCTATGCCTTTTTTTTTTTTTTTCCATTTTGATGCCCAGCTGAAACATTTGGAAGACATATACTCTGTCACCCAGATTCTGCGTTTTTTATTTGTTTGTTCTTTGCATTACCAGAGGGTTGAACCCAGGGCCTATTACATGCTAGGCAAGTGCTCTACCACTAAGCTAACCTCTAGCCCTCTTTTATTCATTTATTTATTTTGAGACAGAGCCTTCCTAAATTATGCAGGCTTTTTCTGGCCTTGAACTTAATACTTCTGAGTTGCTGGGATTACAGGTGTGCGCCACTATGCCTGCCCCTCCCTGCCCCCCTTTTTAATTTTGAGACAAAGTCTCACTAAATTGCGTAGACTGCCTCTGGCCTCAATCTTGAGCTTCAGTTTCACAAATGGCGGGGATTACAGGCATGTGCTATAGTGCCTGTCTCACATTCTTTTTTTTTTTTTTTTTTAATTGGACATTTTTAATGTACACCCTAATGTGATTCATTCTGACATGCTTTTCATTGTGGCGTTTACATATATGCATTTTGATGTACATTATTCATATAGGTTCCCCCTTACCCTCTTGTATGCCTCCCCCCCGCCCCACATTCTTTTTTTTATGGTACTTGGGAGTTGAACGCAGGGCCTTGCACATACTTTGCAGATGCTTTACCACCAGGTTGCACCCCCAGCCCGTTTTTTATTTTTTATTTTGAGACAGGCTCTCTCTAAATTGCACAGGCTGCCTCTGGCCTTGAACTTGTGATCTTTCTGCCTCTGCTTCTCAAGTCACTGGGATTGTAAGTATGTGCCAGCTAGCTGCTCAGCTACCATTTTCTTTTCTTTCTTTTCCTTTTTTCTTCTTTTCTTTTCTTACAGTACTTGGGCGCTAAACCCAGGGCCTCGCATGTACTTTGCAAGCACTCTACCAGGGGGCTGCACCCCAAGCCCATTTTTTATTTTTTATTTTGAGACAGGGTTTCACTAAGTTACACAGGCTGCCTCTGGCCTCAAATTCACAAACCTTCTGCCTCTGCCTCCTGAGTTGCTGGGATTACAGGTGTGTGCCATGTCCAGCTACTCATATTTTTTTATATAAGTGATTATATGACAAATTCTGTCCTAAGTTTGGTGTTCATAGTATTTAAGGATGGATGGATGAGGGTCAGAGCTAGGAGTGTGCAGCAGAAAGAACTGTGTTAACAGAATTAGATGTGGGAGATAGTGATGGGGGCAAGTTGCAAATGCTGTTGTCACTTCCCCCACCAGGCTCCCTATCTGATCTATGTGGAAGTCCTTGAATGTGAAAACTTTGACACCACCAGTGTACCTGCTCGGATCCCCGAGAACCGAATTCGGAGCACACGGTCTGTAGAGAACCTGCCTGAATGTGGTATCACTCATGAGCAGCGGGCTGGCAGCTTTAGCACTGTGCCCAACTACGACAATGATGATGAAGCCTGGTCAGTGGACGACATAGGCGAGCTGCAGGTGGAGGTGAGGGAATTCCAAGGAGATAATACTGGGACACATCACCTGTTCTCCAGGAGCTTTCAGTACATTTGAGACAGGAGGAGGCAAGTGCCCAAATGAGTGGTACAGATAGTGAGAGGTATGAGAGGGAAAAGCTCTGAGAAGCTGGTCTATACAAGTTTCAAGTGGAGCTTTTTATCCTGCAGAAATGTAAGGTAGAACTTCTAAATCCAGGGCAATGAGGGAAATATAATGAAATATTTATTGTACACCTGCTGTATAAAGTTGTTTGGGACAGCAGAGACAGACAAATCATGCATTCTTTCATTCAAGAAATATTTATGGAGGGCCTTCTTTGTACTACTCCTGAGTGTTATATGCTAGTCAACAAGACCAGCCCCTACCTGCAAGGAATTTCTGACCTAATAAGAGAGAAAACGAGATCAGTAGGCAGGTGGTTGTAGTGTGATGCCATCCAGGTTGTGGTGGAGCAGATGAGGTATTATGGAAGCACCAGAGGGTGGAAGTAGTTCTTACTCCAGAGTTGGGGTGGGAGTTGAAAGATTTCCTGGAGAAAGTAGTCTCTGAGCTGAGGCTTAAAGCATGGTAGCTGGACAAAGAGCATTTGGGCAGAAGAAGTGGATACAAAGACTGGAAGATAAGATTAAGTTTGGCTTATAGGAACTGAAAGGAAATTTTTATGACTGGGAGTGTGGGTGTGAGATGAAGCAGTGAAGAATGAGGCTGGAGAGAGATTGCAGAAAGGATCTTATCAGTTGTGGAAACATAACATATTGTTGTCACAGATACAGTGTTTTCAAGCCCAAGCATTGTTGACCAGTAATGAGTTATTAACTTATACTTTTTTTTTTTTTTTTGCGGTACTAGGGATTGAATCCAGGGCCTCCCACTTGCATGCTTTACAAGTGCTGGACCACTGAGCTGCACCCTCAGCCCTTTTTTTTTTTTTTTTTTTTTCACTTTTTGAGACAGGGTCTCTCTAAGTTACACAGACTGCCTCTGGTTTCAAACTTACAATCCTCCTCTCCCTCCCAAGCTGCTGGGATTATAGGTGTGCACCACTGTGCCTGGCAACTTATGCAATCTTTAGAACTCATGATAATACAGGATATTGTAAAAGCTTTCTTGATCATGTTCATTTGTGTTTATTTTATTATAAAAACAATTATTTTTCTAGATGTTAAAGTTTTTAATCACAGTTTTAGTATTGCAAAAATTTCAAACATGGGGCATCATGATAATAAAGAATTTTTCAATAAATTGTATGCAGACATTTTGTCCAGATGACTTTGAAATATATAGTAGTGATGTGGAAGGTGATAGTTTGTCAGAAGGTAATTATAACGGTATTAAAAAAAGGATTCTTTTTGATCAGTTGTGATTTATTCAATGCATTTAAAATTTACTATAACTACAGTTTACAAAATAAAATTTCTACTAGAAGTAGCTTGTTGCTGTTGTTAGGTGCCATTGAATCAATGTCTGACTGATAGCAACCCTACGTACAACAGGCGAAACACTATCGTCAGTGCTTCTCTGCTATTCATAGAGTTTTCAATGGCTGATTGTTTTTTGGGAGTGGGTTGCCAGGTCATTCTTCCAAGCCTTTAGCACCCAATATTCCCAGGCAATCCCATCCAAGTACTAAGGCCCGACCCTGCTTAGCTTCCGAGGCCTGATGGGATCGTATGCCACAGTGGTATACCTGCAGGCTAATAGAAATAGCTAGGGAATGGATAACTGATGATTCACATGGATTCAACACAGAGCTTGGCACTTCCTCCAATACCTCTAAAACAGTTCCAGACTAAGATTCACCTTTCAGACTTTCAGGAAAATTTAAAGACCACATTTTAGAAAAAATAATCACTAGCTGAAAAAGAATCCCACTAGAGGATGTAGAGTATGTTCTTCAAAAGGAAAGTGGAGTGAAACTAGATATATTTGCAAAACCTGTGTGTACTATTGCACATAGGTGAGTGCTATACTGTTTAGCATACCAAAACATTATGAAAAGTTATATAGAAGATATGTATAAAGTTTCATTCAGTACACTATGTATAAATACAATATGTTGAAATTTATTTATATTGTTGCAATTTTTTATATTATGGAAAAATAGCTGGTGATATAGAATACCTTTTGCATAAAATTACCAGTCAACAATGTATTAAACTTTATTCTGGGGTTACAGGGAGCCAGAGGAGGATTTTATGTAGGACCACTCTGTGAATAGACAGGATCTTTGCTTTGAATGTGCAGTTGGAGAGATTAAACATAGACATTCAAAGGAAAAATTAAGGTACACAAGGCAGTGTGCACTAGGTGACAAGCATTGTTGAGGAGCAGTGCTCTGGTATCGAAGAAGGAGAGAGGGACTTGATGTAGGTCTTGGGGTCTGGTAGAATATTTTATAGTTAGAAGTAAGAACATTAGATTGAGTGATTTAGATTGAAGAAATGGTCAGAGAACTCTCATCTGGAAGGGTCTTCTCTAAACCCCAGGGAGAATGCGTCCTTAGCTTCCGGGAACTTTCAGTACAAGGCTGAAAATTCAGGTTTCTGCGATGGTCATGACAGTGGTTTGCAAACTTTAGTGTGTTGGGAGTCTTCTGAAGAACTTGTTAAAAATTCAGACTTCCAGATTTTATTCCCAGTAATTCTAACTGAGATTGTTAGTGGGGCCTCAGAATCTGCATTTCAGCAGTGTCTCCATTAATTCTGATGCATATAGTTCACACATTGAGAAACACTGCTAGAGGGTCCATAAGAATGCCTTGGCAGTTTGAGATCCACATGTTCAGGATGAAACCAGGGGAAGCTTTTTTGGAGCAGTCTGGAAGGGAGTGGTGAATTTGCCATGGCAACAGCAAGTGCTCAAGAGGTAAGAGAGGGGTATCTGTGATTAGCACCTGTGACCAGCACTCCCCTGCTCTTCCCAGCTCCCTGAAATACACACCAACAGCTGTGACAACATCTCTCAGTTCTCTGTGGACAGTATCACCAGCCAGGAGAGCAAGGAGCCTGTGTTCATTGCAGCAGGAGACATCCGGTATGGCCCTTCACATTGCCCCTCACTTTTCATCCCTCTTCTAGATACTGTCTTTTTGGTTGTCTCCTTCCCCTCTGTCTACCTGCTGTTAGTCTGTGTCTTTCCCTTTTCTCTCCGTATTCTGCCCATGTCCTGCGGCCAACAAGTTTGAGGCAGGTGCAGATTGACTTTGGTTGGGCTACTGCAGAAAGAAATTTCCAAAGGACTCCAAAGGGATGAAAGCATCCACAGAAGGAATCAGAGCAGTGTTTCTCAAAATGGGGGTGCTGAGGATGTGGATAAGGGCTAGAATGCTTGCCTAGCATACACAAGGCTCTGGGTTAAATCCCCAGCACCACACACATACACCTGGAGTAGAAAAGAAAAACAAAAATCCAAGAATCAAAGTGGTGGGCCTCAGAATCAGAGGGGAGAAAGGAGTCTTTATTGAACATCCAGATTCTGGAGTCACACCCGTTCTGAATCAGTCTTGAGGTAGAATTGGGAAGACACTTTGTATTTTAATATGATCACAAACTACCAAGTTAATAAAATGGTACTGGTTATGCTTCCTTCCATGAGTCTCTTAGCCTAGGTTCCTGTCTCTGTATGCCCAGAATCCAGAAACAGTGCAGAGAATGCCAGCATAGACAGGGCATGAGGCTTCTGGTGTAACTCCTCCAAGCAAATGTATTTTCTTCCTGCTAGACGGCGCCTTTCAGAACAGCTGGCTCACACCCCCACTGCTTTCAAGCGAGACCCAGAAGATCCTTCTGCAGTTGCCCTCAAAGAGCCCTGGCAAGAAAAAGTGCGGTGAGTGGGGTATTAGGTGGTCTCTATACCCTTCTCATAGTTCTGAGACATTTTAGGTGTTCACTGCACCTCTTGATTGTCCATCAACTTCCAAAAATTTCATCAAACTTCCAAGCAGTCTGAGTCCTCACCCTAGCATCACTCTGTGACATCATTACTTCTTTCTTCACAGACGAATCAGAGAAGGCTCCCCCTATGGCCATCTCCCCAACTGGCGGCTCCTGTCAGTCATTGTCAAGTGTGGAGATGACCTTCGGCAAGAGCTGCTGGCCTTCCAGGTGTTGAAGCAACTGCAGGTAAGGGAAGGGAAGGAAAGAAAGAAAGGGAACTCAGCCAAGCTCCAGACTATCTGAGTGACCACACAGGTTATTCTGCAGGGAGCTTGGCTGGGGACAAGTGGAGTTTGGCTCAGGTCTCAAGTGGAAGCAGATTAACCTGGCTCGCCTTTCTCCTGGGAAGCTCAGCCTCAAGAACAGCTCCATGGCAGCCTCTATTGGCTCACTTGTGAACTGCACCTGCCCTGTTCGGACCACTGAATGTCAGGATGCTAGATTTGTCCCTTAAATTAGGACTTCCCAAATGGTCTGTGGTAGATTATGGTTTGCCTTGAGACCCCTGTGTTGGTCACCTGCAATCAGCTTCACTTGTTTGATCCAGATACATATATAGATAGATAGATAGTTGTTGTTAGGTGCCATCAAGTTGGTGTCTGACTCATAGCAACCCTATGTACAACAGGCGAAACACTATTGTCAGTGATTCTCTGCTATTCATAGTTCTTTGGGAGTGGGTGGCCAGGTCCTTCTCCCAAGATGTATGTGGGGGGGGGGGGTTGTTTATTTGTTTTAGTTTTTTGAAACAGGGTCTTACTTTAGAGCCCAGGCTGGCCTCAAATTCATGATCCTCCTGCCTCAGTCTCCCAATTGCTGGGATTACAGCCATATACCACCACATCCAGTTTAAATGGTTTCATTTGCTAAAGAAGCTTTCTCTGGACCTAAATCCTTTCCCATCTTTTTCATTTCAACTTATACTAATAGTTCCCACTCGCCCTACTCATAAACACTGCTTATGAGGTGATAGTGAGGTTTCCTAGTCTCTCTGCCTTTCTTGGACTTTTTAACCAATATGATTCCTTTTCCCTCTTCACTTTAAGTGTAGTTTCCTGTCTTTGTCATGCTCTGGACTTCCTTTCAAAATTTCCTAGGTTGAGCTGGGACATAGCTCAGTGGTAGAACACTTGCCTCGCATGCACGAGGCCCTGGGTTAAATCCCTGGTACCACTAAACAAACAAATAAAAAATGCACCTTCCTAGTCTAAACTAGGCTCCATGACATGCACCTATAATCCCAGCAGCTCAGGCAAGAGAATCATGAGTTCAAGGCCAGAGGCAGCCTGTGCAGCTTATTACGACCCTGTCTCAAAAGTGAAAATAAGAGCCAGGCATGGTGATTCATGCTTATAATCCCAGCAGTCAGGAGGCTGAGCCAAAAGGATCCCATGTTTGAGGCCAGCCCGGATTACGAAGCAAATTCCAGGCCAGCATGGAATACATAATAAGACTCTGTCTCAACAAAACAAAACAAAAAATAAATAAAAATTTAAAAGGGGGTGAGTGTATAGTTCAATGTTAAAGTGTTTGCCTAGCATGTACAAGGCTCTAGGTTCAGCCCCTTGGACTGCCAAAAAGAAAAACAAAAAGAAAAAAATCCTGGTCATCAGGGACTCAATGAGTCTTACTCACTTGATGGCCTAGAATCCAAGGTCACCAAGGAGAGAGGTTGGGGATAGGGACATTTTAGCCTTCTCCTGTAATTTAGAGAAAGATGAGAGTCCCAATACTTCCATGTCTCCTCACAGTCCATTTGGGAACAGGAACGAGTGCCCCTTTGGATCAAGCCATACAAGATTCTCGTGATTTCGGCCGACAGTGGCATGATTGAACCAGTGGTCAATGCTGTGTCCATCCACCAGGTGAAGAAACAGTCACAACTCTCCTTGCTCGATTACTTCCTCCAGGAGCATGGCAGTTATACCACTGAGGCATTCCTCAGTGCCCAACGCAATTTTGTGCAAAGTTGTGCTGGCTACTGCTTGGTCTGCTACCTGTTGCAAGTCAAGGACAGGTAAGTGACTTCTGCCCTTCATCCTAATCTCTCATCAGGTTCCCCTCTGTCCTTTCATGTATAGTTCTCAATTAATGAAACAAACAGTACATTTTTAGGAGAGGAAGATATGTTTACATGATATTAAGCCAAAGAGGCAGGCTGACAAGTGCTAGAGTAAGAGTAAAGAAAAGAAGGATTTATAGGAAGAACAAGGGTTGGAGTGAGCAGGGACTGAAAGGACAAGGGAGAATGAGGACAGATAAAGCTGTGAGAGGAATGTTCCAGGTGAGGAAATATTTCAGTCGGTCTAAAGCTTGGGCTGCCCTGCATGTCAGGGGAGGAGTAGGCAGTGATAACAAACAGGTAGGCTGAGGCTAAACCAGCCTCACTGGGAGGCTGCAAAGTTTTATTTTGCAGGCAGAGAAGTAACACAATCTAGTCTATGTAAATGGCATATAGTACTGTGGGTGAAGATGGTTGTAACTGGGGGCCTTTAGCAACACAGCAAGAGGTAATGGGGGCCTCCTACAAGGGTAGTAGGAGTGGCTGAGAGTGGAAAGGAGATAGATATGAGGGAGGTAAAGTTAAAAACTCCCAGCAATTCTCCTTTTCATTCCAACATGATTTCCACAACTCCCCCCCCCCCCCAATTCTTGGGGGTTGAACCCAGGGCCTTGCACATACCTGGGAAGTGCTCTATCACTGGGTGGCCCCTGTAGGCCATTTTTTATTTTTTATATTGAGACAGAGTCTCACTGAGTTACTTAGTCTGCCTCTGGCCTCAAACCTGCCATCCTCCAGCCTCCTGAGTCGCTGGGATTACAGATGTGAGCCATTGTACCCAATAGCACTTTTTGTTTTTTATTTTCAGTCAGAGTCTCACAAGTTACACAGGCTGCTCTGGCCTTTAATTTGAGATACTTTTGCCTTCCCCTTGCAAATTACTGGGCTTACAGGCACACACCACTGTGCCCAATTCCCACAATCTTTTAAATGACATTTTTGCCCAAAGTATCATTTCTCTCAATATCACATGACCTGATGAGGTCTGACTACACCTAGGTGAAGTATATATTGCACACAGATCATTAAACTACCTAGGCACTGCCTTCCAAGAGTATCTCTACATAGTGGCTTGGGGTCATTGCCCTACTTGCTCCTGTGAGTTGTACCTGTCCCTGGTCACAGAGACAGAAATGCAGTGGCCTATGCTGCCAGGGCTCCCAGTGATATGGTGACTCATTAAAATCAGCTGTAGGAATAGCTTTTCAGAAGTCTAGCACGTATGCCAGGCGCCATGATGCACTCCTATAATCCAGCAATTTGAGAGGCAGAGGCAAGAAGATCATGAGTTCAAGGTCAGAGGCAGCCTACGTAACTTAGTGAGACCCTGAGTCCAAATACAAAATGGACTGCAGGTACAGCCCAGTGATAAAGTACTTGCAAAATATGCATGAGGCCCTGAGTTCAACCCCCTAGTACCACACACACACACACACACACACACACACACACACACACACACACACACACACAGAAAGAGAAATCTAGTATCGATTAGGTGCCTGCCATCCCTTATTTAAACCAGATGAAAATCTTTAGACAAGTGTTCCCTTGGGAGAGAAATAAGGGTGAGGTAGCTCTTAGAACCTGTGCTCATTCTACTTTGCCAGCCCTAATAAACCAGCATAGGCTCTGCATTTGAGGGCTATGGGGAAATGTAATTATAAGGAGGTTGGTTGCAGGCTTTACACTGTCCCTGAAGTATCAGGATTTTAAACCTAGGTCCTAGAACACATAGGGCTCAGCCCAAGGATTAAGCAAATAGGGGCAGGGAAGCTGGCATTAGGCCTCAGGGCTTTTCTTTAGGAAACAGATGTTTGAAAGATGACTGTCCTTTGGGGGAGAACGGGTAGGCACCTAATAAACTGTTCCTAATAACTTAAAAAATAATGCCAGGTGCAGTGGTGCATGCCTGTAATCCCAGCTACTCAGGAGGCTGAGGCAAGAGGATTGGAAGTTCAAAGCCAGAGGCAGCCAAATCAACTTTAACAAGACCCTTTCTCAAAAAAGGGGCTAGGGATACGGCCCAGTGGTAGAACACTTACCTAGCTTGCATAAGGTCCTGGGTTCAACCCCCTAGTAACAGCAAAAAGGGACAGAAGGGAGGGAGGAAGGAAAGGGAGAGAGAGAAAAGGGACAGGGCTGCGCTTGGTTGGGGGCCATACCACCCCTGTGGCAGGAAGGTGCTGGCCACAAAGAAAACAAAAAGGATATTGGAGTCAACTAACTCTAGGCTTCAACTTGTTATGAAAAGTACATGGTAGGGTTCAAGCAGACTCTGAAGGTGATCAAACAAGCCAAAGCAAAATTGGTCTTCCTTGCCAACAGCCTCCCAGCTTTGAGCAGTCTGAAATGGAGTACTGTTCCTTGTTGGCCAAAACATGTCCATCACTACAGTGGCAATAATATCAAACTGGGAAAAGGGTGTGGAAAATACTGCAGAGTTTACACACTGGCTATCATCAACCCAGGTGATTCTGACATCAATACAAACATGCCAGAACAGACTGGTGAAAAGTAAACCACACAAAAATTTTCTTTCTTTAATAAAATTTACCAGAGCTTGTTTTTTGTTGTTTTGGTTTTGGGTTTTTTGTTGTTGTTGTTGTTTCATTTTTTTGCTTGATTTTTCTTTTTTCTTTTTTTTTTTTTTTTCATAAAAAAGAAAAAAGGAAAGAGGATGAATGAAATTAGACACTAGAAAGAAGTGGCCACAGTGACTGGGATTCCAGTCAGGAAGTATGTTTTAAGATCTCTACTTCAAAATGAGTCCCTAGCAGCTTTCTAGCTGGTGCCAACTCCAGCACATAAGAAACTGCCCCTCGCTAACCTTGGCACCTTGAGTAAAAAAAAAAGTCACTTGTTGTCTTAAGGCCTGTTTCCTCACTTGTAAAATGAGAGAGTGGACTAGGACATCTCCTAAAACTTTCTGGTTCTCCAGATTGTGGGGGTGCTGCTAAATCTCCAATGCTTTTCCAAGGAGGGAAAGCAGTTTGGATTTGTTCTCCTCCCACCTCTTTTTTTTTTTTTTTTTTTTTTTTTCCTGCTGGTCCTGGAGTGAACTCAGGGCTTCGTGCATCTTTTGCAAGTGCTCTGCCAGTGGACTGTGCTCCCAGCCCATTTTTATTTTTTATCTTGAGACAGGCTCTCACTATATTACACAGGCTGCCTCTAGCCGCAAACTCAGAATGCCTCTACCCCTGCCTCTGAGATGCTGGGATTACAGGCATGAGCCACTGCGCCTGGCCCACCCCACCTCTTTTGGCCAGTCTGACCAATTTAGAGAAGGTGGCCCTCAGATGTGAGCACTCAATCTGACAAAGCCTCTATTGACAGTGAGGAGGTTGGTTATGCTGAATAGGCCAGGCCTCACATGCTTAGCATGTTAATTGTTCTTTCCACTGGCCATTCATGTGGATTCACAAAGACCTGGGATTTATCTCCCTTTAACTCTTCTTCCCTACAGCTGGCCTGTAGTACTTGGCTTCTGAGGTTTTTTGTTTTTTTTTTTTTTACATAGATGATTTAAAACTTACTGTTTGAAGCCCCTATAGTTTTATATCTAAACTCCACTCAGGCTGCTTTCCTCTGTTGCTCCCTTCTAATGCAGTGAGCTGATAAGAATTACAAATAAAACACAGGTAAATTGATTCTAATTGGAGGCCTGTCACCTGCCAGAGTGCTTGGCCTCTATGACAGCTGCCTGGAGCCTCAGAGGCCTTCATTCCCTTACTGGTAGATTCACTACTAGATTGGGCTGTGTGTGTTATCAAAGTGCAATTTCTGGGAAATTGGGATAACCTTAAACTATTTTTAAGTTGTTAGTAAGAGCAATTTCAGACCCCACAGCCTTTGTTAGCAGTTTTCTGACTTCCTTTCTGTTCACTCCTAGCTTTAGGTCCTAGGAGATTGGACCCAGAGTTATAAGCAGCAGAAGCATGGCCGGAGACTCCCCTGCCTGATGTCCTCTGGCCAGTGTGTTACAGCCTGAGATCTGGCCTCTATCACACTTACTAATTCTTCCTCTCCTCTCCTCCCTTTCCTCAGGCACAATGGGAACATCCTTTTGGATGCAGAAGGCCACATAATCCACATCGACTTTGGCTTCATCCTGTCCAGCTCACCCAGAAACCTGGGCTTTGAGACATCAGCCTTTAAGCTGACCACAGAGTTTGTGGATGTGAGTCAGAAAGGAGAGGTGCCTCCAGGGTCACTGTGTTCTTTCTCTGCCATGGGAAGGAGAGCTGATGGCCTCCCCCCAAATTAGGAAGGAAAAGAACAGAAATGGCAGTAAGTCAGGGGGAGGCAGGATTTCCTCGGAGCTTCCTGCCTTATAAGGGAATGGGGAAATAATCGTGTTTGGTATGATTTTCTCAAAAGAGGAAGTAGTAGTTCTGGAAGGTCTGTGGGACAGGGACCATTCCCACTAGGAGCCCCCTTGTACATGACTCTCTTCCCTCCCCAGGTAATGGGTGGCTTGAACGGTGACATGTTCAACTATTACAAGATGCTGATGCTGCAAGGGCTGATTGCCGCTCGGAAGCACATGGATAAGGTGGTGCAGATTGTGGAGATTATGCAGCAAGGTGCGGCTGGGGAGAGCACAGCGCCCCAGGGTGCCTCAGGAGCCCACTCAGGTTGAGGCCTTGGAGCTTAGAACTTCCAGAAAGTTGAGCCCACCTCAAAACTTGGGTTGGTGGGACACCGGGGATTCCAGCTTTAATCCAGTGCTCCCTTTCTCCTTCGGGACATTTCTTCTCACCCTGGCAGAGCTGGGTTGGGGGGTGGGGGCAGCAGAAAGGACCTCCCAGGAACCAAGGGAGAGAACAGCCCCACTTACAGGCCTGGTCTTTCTAATTACCCCTTTCCTTCATCCCTCCCTCACCTCTGCCAACTCAGGCATTTCCAATCATCCGTTCCTCCCATTCTGCTCTCACCTCTAATTGCCCTCCCCTCAGCCTCCTATGTCAAGCCACCTTTCTTTTCCCAGTACTCACCTGTCCCGCTCTGAGCTATTTCCTGTCTCTGATCTTTATCTTCTCCCACTATGCTGCTCCTTCATTTCCTCAACATCTTGTCTTTTCCCTAGGATCCCCTTCTCCCCCAAACCCCCTCAAGGCTCTAGGATATACCAGATCTGAGCTGCCAGTCTCCTCCTCCCCTCCCCGTCCCACCCCACAGGTTGTCGCCGTTGCTCAGGAGCATCCCCGTCTGGCCCCGTGATGACGGTGGCCCAGGTCATCTGTGAGTGTCAGACGTAGCATAGGCAGAGGCCTGCAAGCAGATAAGTGTGCAGGGCCCATTCCCAGAGCCTCTTCCCAGCCTCTTCTCTGGGCCCTAAGACTCAGCTCCCTCAGTTCTTACCCGGGGAGATGTGGCACGGGCCCTGTTTCCCTCCACCCACATGCCCTCACCTACAGAGGAGCAAAGAACTGGGATGAGCGTGGGCTCAAAACAGGGCTTCCTGCCCATTGCTTTTATCTGTATGAGCAGAGCTGCATCCACTGTCAGGGATCTCTGAGTGGGAGGAAGTGGTACTTAAGATACCCCTGGCTCTGTCTTCCCTGTGACTGTTACTATTGACCTTCCTTCCTACCTATCCATGACTCTCAACCCCCCTGTATCTCCCCCAGGTTCTCAGCTTCCTTGCTTCCACGGCTCCAGCACCATTCGCAACCTCAAAGAGAGGTTCCACATGAGCATGACTGAGGAGCAGCTCCAGCTGCTGGTGGAACAGATGGTGGACGGCAGCATGCGGTCTATCACCACCAAACTCTACGACGGTTTCCAGTACCTCACCAATGGCATCATGTGACACTCTCCTCCTCAGGCCCAGGAGTGGTGGGGAAGCCAGGGCACTCTTCCTGGGAGGGCCTTTCTCTCAGAAACCCCAAACCACGAAGCCCCACCTACCCAACCATCCACCCAAGGGAAATGGAAGGCAAGAAGTACAAAGGATCATGTGGTAACTGCAAGAGCTTGCCACTGGGCGGGAAAACCAGCCATGGGGTCCAGGTGCTGGGGCTTCCCTGCCCCTGGGCCATCAGTATTACCACCTGACAGACTCCAGGACTCACTGCCCTCCAGAGAACAGAGATGATGAATGTGAGGGGCACTAGGGCCGTTCTTTGCCTTGCCAGGGTCTGAAAGGTTCTTTCCACAGGCCATCCTTAATCTTTTCTGGGTCCCAGCAAGAGGGAAGAGTGGGTTTTTGGTACTTAGGATTTGATCCTACGTTGGCTTTGGCCATGCTGCTGCCCAGCTCTACCCCTTTCTAGGGACTGAGTTCCCCTTGATAGGTGGGCTCTGCCATAGGGTCCTGCACTTGCTGAAGTTCCCCATCGTGGGGGTGAGGAAAGGAATTGCCATAATCCCTCCAGCGTAGAGGGTATCGGCCTAGCCTGGGGAATTCCTTTCCTTGATCCGTTCCTCAGACCCAGGGAAATAGCTCTCAATTTTTTATTTTTAATTTTTGTTTGAAATAAAGTCCTTAGTTAGCCATCTGTGTCGTATGAGAGTTGTTCCCTTGTTGTGTCCAAGGTACAAAAGGCACCACACAGAAGCAGTGGAGGAAGATTGCTTGCTCTGTCTTGGGCGACACCACCTCATCCCTGAGAAGGGCCTCCCCCAGTCCTCTTGCCCCCTCCCTGTCAAGTCCACACTGTCCAATTCACATAAGAAGAGAAGCCTGAATAGGGATTAAACCATGAGCAGTTTTAATGGTCTGGTTTTCTCCCTCCTGTTTCTCCCACTGTTAGTATTATTACTACAATAAAGGATTCCTGAGAGCCTGTCCCCTCCTTTCCCTGGGCCCCCCTTGGCAGGACTCATCCCCAACAACCCCCTACCTCAGATTTCTGGGGAAAAAAAGATAAGTGAAAGGCACTGCAGGAGTGGGAGGCTTGAGTGCCAGGAGTGGGGTAAGGGGCTAGGGCAGGGCCTGTCCCAGAGAAAGAAATCCCAGTCTGCCTGAAGGAGCTGTGAAAGGAGCGTGTCATGGACCAGCCCCTATCCTCATCCTTTCCTGTCTAGCAGGCTCACCAAGGTCCCATCCACCCACCCCTAGTCTCACACTGGGGGACTGCAGTAGGTGTATAATTAGTGTTGGGTTCAGAAAGGAGGAATGGAGGACCCACGCAACTAGGACCCAAGGGCCAAACCCAAAGAGGAGTGCAAATCACTATAATCTTCAAAAGCTTTTTCCTTCAGGGTTGGGGGGAGAGGAACTGAACAAAATATGAATATTAAACTCCCCAGCCCAGGGACCGGGCAGCAGCAGCAGCAGCAGTGAAACTCAGGCTCCCAAGGAAGAGGGAGGGGTTGGTCAGTCTCAGGCCTGGGGCCTAGTTGTCCCCACTTCCCCCCTGCCGAGCCCTAATGAACGCCATGCCATGTGTGCGGAAATGGGTCTTGAGGTTGAGAGGACTATCACAGCTCTTGCCACAGACCTTACAGGTCAGGGGGCCTCCAGAAGCAGGCAAGGGTGAATCTCCACCTTCTGGATCAGACCGGGATGGAGGAGGAGCCTCTTCCTCCCCATCCCCCAGCCCCAGGGTACTGGCTCTACCCACACCCCGTCTCTTCTTGTGGCTGATGAACCGGTGCCGACTCAGAGACCCCGGGGAGGCAAAGCACAAGCCACAGTCGAGGCACTGCTGGGCACCACCATCCACCCTCAAGCCCACCATGAGGCTTTGTTCCACTGAGCCACTGCTTCTATATCGTGTGGGACCATGGGCTCCTGACCCAGTGCCACCCCTGGGGGACTTGGCTGGGGGTGTCGTGCTGTCAGGCTCCTCACTGCACGAATCAGAAGACTGGTGGTGTTTCCGTCCTGGCCCCTGGAGAAGAGTAGGAGAAACTGGGCCTCACCATCGCCCCTGCTCTCCCTGGCACCCTCACCCTGGCTTTCTGAGGCCAGGTTCTGTTCCCTGCAGTCTCCCCCTCACACCGCCTAGACACAAACTGGGCCTCTGCCTACCTGAGCTCTGGCACCAGAACCTCGAGCCAGGGTACTCCCTCGGCCAGGAGGGGATTGGGCCCCAAGAGGAAGACCATGCCGGACCTGGACGTGTTTCTCCAGGATCAGGCGGCTGCTGAAGGTGCGCTTTCCCTCTGTGCAATACCTGGAAGGGGAGAGCAGGCAGGATGGCACAGCCCGGAGGCCAAGGCACATGGCTCCTGGGCAAGAAGATGGCCAAAGCAGTGGAAGGCCTCAGCTTGCAGATCCCTTAAGCAAGAGGCAGGCAAGCAGGGACTCTGGGTTACTAGGTAGGGTGGGGCTTGCCTATCAGGTGGAGAGAGGACAGGAGTGAGGAGTGAGGGGCAAGGGTTACCTGCATGGGTAAACTCGCTTGATTCCCTCGTGATTGACCCTGACGTGGCGCCTCAGGCTGGGGGCCGAGCAGAAGGAGCGCTCACAAAGGCGACAGGGGAACTTTTTCACTGACTAGGAGAGCAGGGGGTGGGACATTTCAGAACCAGGCTCAAGGATTCCATCTCCATTATCATACAGACCAATCTCAAGGCTGCCCCACCAGGGAACCTCACCTTGCCATGCTCCTTCTTCATGTGAGCCACGTATTCATCACGCTCAGGGAACCAGGAGTGACAAAGGCCACAGGTCCAGCCCCCAGACCCTCCACCCCCACTCTTGATGCCTTTGCTTCCCAGTTCCCGCCGGGGCCTTTTGGTTGGGCGGGGAGGCTCAGGGGAGCTGGGCAGTTCCTCCTCTTCTGAAGATGAAGACGATTCCTCAGTCGCAGGGGCTGCCTCTCCCCGAGACACAGCCAGCTCCTCAGGCTCCATCTTAGGGGTCAGAAGGGTACCTCCAGTCCCTTTCCCAGCAGTCTCCTCCCCTGAGCATCCAGATGGATGGGTGTTCTATGAGGGGGCGACAAGGAGGAGGGCCTGGCTTTGCCAAAGTCTTCATTTCTCCCCTGCTCCCCACTGCCTGAGGTTTATGTGACCCTAGCCCATGTCCATCCTCCTAAGCGCCCATCCCCCTGCCCTTTGCTCTTATACCTTGAGATGTTCCAGCATGGTCTTTTTTTGGGCAAAAAGCAGAGGACAAGATGGGCACTTAAAGACACTGACGCGCTGGGGCACCAGGTGCTGGTCAAAGTGTGAAGAGAGTAGGGGTTTGTGAGTGAAGACTGTGTCACACATGGCGCACTTGTAGATCAGCCTATGAAGGCAGGAGGGACAGGGCAGACATCAGGCATGGATGGGTGGAGCCTGCCCCACCTGCCCTCCTGCCCGCCCCACCCCTCACACTCCCTCCTCAGGTCTCACTTGGCTTGTTGCGTGAGGAAGCTGGGATGCTGGGAGTAGATGTGGGCATGAGCACTGGGTCCAGACTTGAAGGCCATGGGGCAGATGGGGCACTTGTGGAAAACTTCGCAATGTGATGCTTGGATGTGAGACTTGATGGAGTTCACACCCCCAAACACTACCGCACAGCTGGGGCACCTTGGGGAGGGAGTATAAGGTGCTGCGGTGAGGTAGGAGCATCCCCATGCCCACTCCCCAACTGCACACTTATTCCCCAGCACTGGGTGGACTCCAAGAAGGAAATCAGCAGTGGAGCAGGAACAAATTGGAGAAAGGCAGGAGCTGGAAAGCCCCAGTCCCCAGGAGAGGCCTGAGGGGGTGGAGCTGGAACTCCAGCAGTTCTGCTCTCCTATCCCCATGGGGAATGACTGGAAGGCAGAGTGTGACATCTCAGGGCTGAATCTGCCAACACAATAGGGCTGAGGGATACTGAGGAGAGATGGCAGCTCTCTCTGACAGGCCATCTAAAAGGCTGCTGAGAGACATGAGGCTCAAAAGTTCTACACAAGGAGGAGAGGTACGAGGCACCTGTATCCCACACGGCGAGAGAAATGCAGGCAGGCCTCCCGTAGGTGTGTCTGAAAATTGGCTTGCAGAAAGTTGCCCCCACACTCAGGACAAACGTGGGGGGGTCGGTTCTTATGTGTACGCTGGTGGGCGCTGAAGCTGCATCGATTGGGAAGCATCATGGGGCAGGATGGGCACACCTGTCAAGGGGACAGAACAAAGCCAGTCAGTGAAGAGTGCCCTGTCCTGAATCACTTCTCTTAACCAAGCCCCTAAAACCTTCCTAGATCCTATCTCCACTGCATCCAGCTGTCCCCTCCCCAAAGGACTGTGAAAAGCAACTCACATTGCTGGTGGCCCCAGATGCAGGGGGCCCCAGCTGCTGGAAGTGGGCTGCCATACCAGCCTTGTCACGGCACTGCTCCTTGCACTCCAGGCAGCGAAAGCACGTGTAAGCAGAGGTGGCAGGCGCAGCAGGTGGCACTGATGGGAGTGGGAGCACAGGAGCCTCGGTGGCAATAGTAGTAATGGTGGAGGAGGTGATGGCCCCCTCACCCTTGCCCAAGGCAGGCAAGGCCAAAGGTCCAGGAACAGGCGGGACAACCACAGGCAGCAGAGGTGTGATGTCCGGCTGTCCCACCATCTGGTCAAGGGCTACAGGCCTCATGACCAAATGCGAGCACTGCATGACGAGTCCCTTGTCCTTGTGCTCACGTGCATGCAGGAGTAGGCTGCACTTATTGAAGAAGACCAGGCGACGGGCACAGTGGTTGCAGGTGACCTCGATGCGCATGCTCCGACGGTCATAGTGCCGAGCTAGGCTTTTCTCCAATGAGAAAGCATCCCCACACTCGAGGCAGCGATAGCCTGTGGGAGGCAGGGCCAGCCCAGCCTCAGCTGGTGGACTTAGGTTTGGTCTATAGGCAGGTAGCAGGTTCTTGCTGTTGAGGATTTTGTTGAAGGCCTCCACCAGGCTGGACTGAGTACGTGAAATCACTGTGCCACTTACTATGCCTGGCCCAGGAGCCGGTTTTGAAGGCTGCACCATTACCACTGAGGCACCATTCACCTTCTGTCCCCCTAACCCTAGCCCTGCCCGCACTTCAGCCTTGGGCAGGGCTTGGGGGACCAGACCTAGCACATTCTTAGCTATCGTCTTAGGGCTGGTGGCAGTCCCCCCAGGCAGAACCACTGCTTTGCGGGCCACACTTGCTGCCATCAGCATGGCAGTGCTGGCATTCTGGATGGTGGCCACAGGCAAAACGGTGCCTTTCAGCCTTGTGCCATCACCCAATTGTACGCTCACCACCTTTGGACCCTCGGGGGTTGCGGTTACAGGGGACAGTTTCAGGAGGCTAGCCTCAGCCAAGAAGGCCCCCTCAGGCAAGGGGGCAGGGGGATCAGGATCTGAGGGGACCCGGGTTACAGTCCTTGTGATATTTCCACAAGATGTTTTAATGGTCTTGATTCGCACCTTAAGGGGCCTAGAGGAGCTGGAGGAGGCAGGGGAGTCATTGCTGTCTTCATCTGCAGCCTCAGCTCCACTAGAGGGGCTTTGAGGACTTCTTGGGGGAGACTTGTCCGCTGGTCCCTCATCTTCTTCCTTCAGGGGCTTAGAGCTGGGCACTTTAGGGGAGGCAGGAGGGCTCTGGTGCCCTGGAGACTGCTTGAAGGGGACCTCAGCCACTTGAGGGGGCAAGACGCTGGCAGGGACACCTGCAACATCAGCAGTGGAGGCTGAGCCTTGCTGGGCTGAGCCCTTGGAATGATGGGGGCTGCAATTGCCCTGCTTCAAGGCTCCTGGCGGTAGGGAAGAGCTAGGTGGCTGCAGGCCTGGGCCATTTTCTGTGCCCAGCTCAAATGGAGCGGGAAAAGGCGGTGGGGTCATGGCCCCCTCCTGAGGGGGTAAGGGTGCTGATGGAGGCAGGGAATCTAGGTGCTCCCCTGGCTCAGGCCCAAAATGGGCAAAGAGGTCCAAGGGAGCTTTGCCTTCCATGGCTTTTTCTTTCCAAGTATCCCCACTGGGAGATGCTGGAGAGTTAGAGGTTTCAGGGAGGGATGGTTCAGGACCCCCAAATCCATTTTGCATCACACAAGGCCCCACAGGCTCTTCCTTAATTGCCTCCCCAGCCTGGGTCCCTTCCCCTCCTGAACCTCCAACCAGGGTCTCAGACTGCTCCGGACACACTGTGTTCTTGACAATGACGCTAACTGTGGAAGTGTCTGGTGGTGGCAGGCCATGATCAGAGTCCTGCACTGGAACCTCAGGGTCATCCCCAGCAGTTTCTTCTGCAGTGTCTCCAGATTCACCTCCCACACTGGGTTCTGGCTTCCCTGGGCCCCCTGGCCCGTCATTTTCTTCTGGCCCAGAGTGGATGGCTTCATTCGCATCTATGTCAGGGATGTCAAAGGCAGCAAGGAGGTCATCAAAATCAGGAGTCTTCATGTCCCCCATAGTGACAGGCCCCAGACCTGATGAAAACAGGAAAAGCAAAGAGAAACTGAGATGCCTGGGATAAAGGCCTTGGACCTCCTCCCTCTGGACCTCCATGTTTATCCCCTCCGACTCGGTACACTACACCTCCACCACACTATGAATCCTAGAGAATTGCCGGAGGTGCTTTGTGTGCCAAACCCTAAAATCCGAAGAAGGTGACTAGGTACTGCCTAGCACAAGAATCAAATTTCAGGGAAAGCAGAGGAAGAAAGAGTCTCAGAAATATAGAGAAGAGTAATGGGATGGAGAGAGTAAAGTGAGCACCTTGTTTAAAACCAGCTCAACCATTCCTGTGCCCAGCACAGAACCAATTAGCCGATACTATTAACAAGATAACGATGGGCACAATGCTTTAGGGATGAGGGCTTATTTGTGTCAGTGTGGGACTAACTCATACTCTTCACAGATCTTCTGGAGTCCACAGAGATCTGAAAGGCCATCTGTACGAAGAGACAGTGACTAAAACTAAGACTCAAGAAATTGTTCTAGTGGGTTAGAGGTGTAGCTCAGTGGTAGAGCACCTGGTAGCATGCCCAAGGTTATGGGTTCAGTCCCCAGCACCACACACACACACACACACACACACAGTGGTTCTAGTTTAGTTTTATCACAGGCTTGCTGTATAAGCAAGTTTTACTTCTCTGCCTTACTTTTGCTGTTTGAAAGAGGGCACAAATAATCCATACATTACAAGATTATTCTAGGTACACAAAATCATAAACATCAGAGGCAAGTCAAAATACAACTTATTCTTATAGCTGGGCCAAGCAAGGACGTGTGAGGACAAGGAGGTTTGGGGAAAGGAACATAGGCTGGTCCTCTAGATCTGGGGTCAGAGACAAGAGTTAAGAGTCAAGCAAGGTCAAGTGTGGAACAGTTGGGGCCATCACTGGCACCTGAAGATCTAGCTTGGTCAGCAGGGAGAAATGGATTCAGGGAGATGATATAAAGAATAAAACACAGGATCAGAAAGAGACAAAGAGAAGAAAGACAGAGGGAAAAAAATGGTGACAGAAGCCTGGTCACAAGGGCCCCAGCCTAGGCCTCTCCTGTCACAAACACCTGCTGCTAGCTTACCTGCCTTCCCCAGAGTGCCTCCTCCCTTCTCCCCATCATGCTCTCTCAGGGCTAAAACTCCAGGGTGCAAGCTTACCCAGCACAACTGCCACAGTGGAGGAAAGCTGGCTCCCTCCCCCTGTCATTTCTGCTCTGAGTTCCTCACTCCAGTCTGTCCTCCTAACTCAAACTCAATCTACCTTTGGCAACAGGAGCCTAGTAAATCTAGCCCAAGACCAACCTGGCCAAGTGCAAAAAAAGCCCTCAGGCCTTATGTGTCACCAAACCTACAAAGAGACCAGCTCAGGGACTGTGGGAGACCCAGGTCTATCTGCTAGCAGTTCCTCCCCTGACGTGTTTCCATATCTAAGAAGCAGCAACTGCCCAGGACATAAGCAATTTCCCAGAGCCAATTCTCTCACCTCTTTCCAGCCTTCAGACTGTAACTGGAGATAGTCCCAGCAGGTGGCGGTTGGCATTGCTTGGACCAAAGTGGGGGTGGGGGAAAGGGTACCAACTAGAGGAAGAAAGGGAGTCCCCGGTTCTCCTTGCACCCTGCCCCCCTACTTAATTCTGCAGGCTCTGGGTTTAAACAAAGCCCTTGCCTCTGCCCTGATGAATCGCTAGGGCTCTCCGTCACCGACGCCGCTGCCGCCTGGCTCCCTCCCGACCTGGAGAGGCCTGGGCTACCTTCCCCTCAGGCCCCCAGCAAACTGGACGGGTGCAGCGGCATCGGTGGGGACTATAAGAAAACACCTGCGAACTTGCTTCTTCCAAACAACTCCCCCTCTGGCGTGCAAGTGACTTAGAGGTCATTCGATAGCCACCTGGTGCAGATAGTCGACCAGCCTCGGAGCTCAAGGCCGAGGAGCCTCCCCCACTCCAATGCCCAGGCCTTTCTGCGGCGGCGGCACCCAGTCTCTAGGGCTCCCGTCTCCTCCGCCCCCTTTTCCTTCCGTTCTTCCCGAAAAGCCAAAGGAAGGGGCTTAATAATAGAAAGAGGGTGAAGAGACCGGGGCCGGGTAGGGGCTCCACTGACCTTTGCCCAGGCCCAAGGCCTGCTGCGCAGCGGAGGGCGAGGGGCCGGCGCCTGGCCGGCGCGATTAGGTTGCGGCCAAGCTGGGCAGCGGGCGGAATTAAGTCCCTGCCATCTGCCGAGGGCTGGCGCAGGGAGCAAGTCTGGAGTTGCGGGCAGGGGGCGGGATGTGCATAAAAAAAATTATAGGGGAAACTGAGGCGAGCGGTCCTCTTTTTCCACTTCCACCAGCTTCGAAGTGAAGGCCAGGCCTCGGCCAGGCCAGACCCTTTGGAAGCGGTCGTGCAGCACCTCGGGGCCCAGGACTCCGGGGGAGTGAGGGGGATGCGCCAGCAGAGGCGAGAGCGGAGGAGGCGGTCCCTGCGTGACTCTCAGCTCTCCAGCCGGGGTCCGTCCCAACTCGGACCTTGTCCCCTCCTCTCAGGGCGCGTCGCAGCCTCCTCCCCGCCAGGACTCCCGGAGGCTCCCTCCAGACTGGAGCGATCCGAGGGCGCGCGGCGGGCTCGGGGCCGGAGCCTGAGCCCTGCCGGGGCGGGACGCTGACCTGCGCCCAGTCGGGGTACAGGTTCCGCTCCGGCCGGGCCCAGTTCCCCCGCCCCCCACCTCCGGGCATGGACACCATTTTAGGCTGCGAAATCCCGCAGCCTCCGATCCCCTGGCCACACTTCGGGTGCCCCTCGAACTAGGGGCGCCAGGACTTGGGGTCCCCGACCCTCCTTCCACCTTTACCCGGCTAAGGGCTGTGCTTTCAACAGGCTGGGAGTTTCGACCACCCGCCCCCGATGGTGAGGGCGGCGTCCCGGCCTTCCTAACAGCCGTCCCAGGGGGCGGCGCAGAGCAGGGGGTAGTTCGCCAAGTGGGGGAGGGGCGGGGGCATTTACCCGCCCCCCCAGGGGGCGGAGCCAAGGGCGGGTATTTACCCCAGGCACGCTTACTTGTTCCGTTCTCAGTGCGGGCTGAGACCCGGCTGTGTCTATTCTGCTCCAGCCGCCACCGCTGCCGCTGCCGCTGCCGCCGCCGCCCTCCCCGCGGCCGCCGCTACTTCCTGCTTGTTCCCGGTACGGCCTCCCCTCTCCCTCAGCTCCCTCCGCGCTCCTGCTCTGGGCTGTCCGCTTTCATACTCGCCATTGGCCAGTGCACCCGTCCTTCAGACCTGCGCCCCTCCCAGCCCCGCACCGGGTTGGCTTTAACTACTGCCGCTCGGGACTAGCCCCGCACAGTCCCCTTATCTTCATTGGGCGGTGGGCCTAGGGCCTCTGAAAAAGCCTCTCCGCATTGGCTGCCTCGGAGTCCACTTGCCCCGTCTGCTCATCTCAAAAGCGATTGGCTGCCGCTACTGTCGCTTAGAAAGAAACCTGCTTTCCGACCCGGGGGTGACTATCCCAGGTGCGTGTCCGCCTTCTCTCCTATTGGCCTTTCGAAGATGAAAGCTGTGGTTCACTTTATGCGCATTTTAAAGAACTCTTAAGTTACTTCATGATGGGCACTTTAAGGAGAACCTTACTGACTCCGAGTGCAACCTGGATATTTACATCTGTGCTGTTTTCTTCAAGCTGAACCTCAATGTCAGCGTTCAGCAGTCACAAAATGGGACGCCACCCCAAACATTACATCATCCAGTTGACCATTGCCTCGCGTTCTTCTGTCTCAATCGTTTTATAATAGGGATGGAGCCGGGCGCCGTGGCGCACGCCTGCAGTCCCAGCTACTGGGAAAACTGAAGCAGGCAGATTGAGAGTTCAAGGCCAGAGGCAGCCTGCGCAATTTAGCGAAAACCTGTCTCAAACTAAAAAAGGGTCTAGGGGTGCAGCTCCGTAGTGGAGCATTTGCCTAACATGCGTGAGGCCCTGGCTTCAACCCCCAAGTACTGCAAACAAAAATTAATCTGGATGGATGGGAGCCCTCGGGCAGGCAGCTCCTGGGCCATGGCGTCACCCACAGCTCCTCCCTCTGCGGGAGTCTGGACCACGCTTGATATTTAGAGTGTGAAAGGAACCGGGACCTGGGAGTTGGGGCGGACTTGCGGACCGGAAGTGGAGGAGAGGTGACGTTAGGTTTGCTGGCGTGGCCTGGGCCACCTCCAAAGGGCTCTTAAGGTAGTATACTGAGAGGCCTCCTAAGCATAGGCGGGAGGGATCCCAAATCCATTTCCCACTTAATAGCTCCCTTCTCCCCCGCTCTACCGCCCTCAGGACCAGGTGGGGGCAGGACTCAGGTTGAGCTTTCCCGCGCTTCGTTGCTCCGCCCCCTGGAGGCGGGGAAAAAGGGAGGAGTTGCTGGGAAAATGAGTAGCTTTGACACCCGCTAGTCAGCACGCTTGCTGAATTTCTATCTGCAATCCTCGTGTGTCACCTGGCGCACAGTGTATCCTGGCTGTGCGCCTCCGCGCTTGCCGCAAAAGCAGCAGCTATGAGCAACGAGGGTTTTGTTTGTTTTTAGTGCTGAAGTTGGATTCCGGAGCCTCAGGGACGCAAGGCAAGCGTTTTACCACTGAACTGCATCCCCAGCCCTTGGCAAGATTTTTAAGGGAGATTTTGTTACATGGCTTGGGGTCCCAGAATATTGAACCCAGCACTCTCAGGCGCTCCCTGAGAGTTTCCGTGGCTATAAGGACAATATAAAAGTGTGAGAGCTTCTGGATGGGAATCTAGGGACCACTTGCCATTGATGGCATCAGAGAAGTCGCTCAACGTCCTGAACCTATTTTCTCATGGATAAAATGAGGGTTATAATATCCACCTGAAGAGGATGAAAAGAGTATAGAATGTACAAGTGCTTTATAAAGTGATAGCAAATGGGATTAGAAATGGTATCCAACCAAATGCAGAAATTATTGGGTGATATCAATATACTGACTGCAGCAGTATATTGACAGCGAACTGCCAGAAAGACAAGACCAATTCAGAAGAGGGTGTGGAACCAAAGGCATCGTTGTTGATATCAGATAGATGTTGGCTGAAAGTAGAAACTACCAGAAAGATGTCTATGTTTTGTTGACTATGAGATATGCATGTTTTGTTAATTATGCAAAGGCATTTGACTGTGTGGATCATAGCAAATTATGGATAACGTTCCAAAGAATGGGAAGAATAGAGCACTTAATTGTACTTATGAGGAATCTGTACCTGGACTAGGAGGCAGTCGTTTGAATAGAATAAGGAAACATTGCTTGGTTTAAAGTCAGGAAAGGTGGGCATCAGGTTGGTATCCTTTTGCCATACCTCTGCAGAGAAAATAATCTAAAAAACTGAACTTTATGAAGAATGTGACATCAGGATTAGAGGAAGACTCATTTACAACCTGCATTATGCAGATGACACAACCCTGCTTGCTGAAAGTGAAGAGGATTTGAAACATTTACTAATGAAGATCAAAGAACACAGCTTTTCAGTAATGGATTGTACTTCAACATCAACAAATAAAAATCCCTACAACTGGGTCAGTAAGCAACTTCATGATAAATGGAGAAAAGATTGAAGTTGTCCACAATTTTGTTTTAGTTGTTTTTACAATCAACACCCATGGAAGCAGCAGTCAAGAAATCAAGAGATATGTTGCATTAGGTAAAGCTGTTGCAAAAGACCTCTTTAAAGTGTTAAAAAGTAAAGATGTCACGATGAAGACATGTACCTACTCATGCTGTGGTACTTTCAGTCGTATCATATGCTTGTGAAAGCTGGACAGTGAATAAGGGAGACAAGAAAAGAATGGATGCTTTTGAATTATGGTGCTAGAGATGAATATTGAATATATTATGGACTGCCAAAGGAACCAACAAATCAGTACTAGAAGCAGTGCAACCAGAGGGCTCCTTAGAAGCAAGGATCACTAGACTGCATCTTACATATTTTGGACATGTCAGGAGGGACCAGTCTCTGGAGAAGGATATCATGTTTGGGAGAGTGGCAGGTGGCAGGTCAATGAAAAAAAGGAAGACCCTCAACTAGATGGATTGACACAGTGTCTGCAACAATGGGCTTAAACATAAAAAAGATCTTATGCATGGCACAGTGCCAGGTAGCGTTTCATTCTGTTGTACATAGAGTGACTATGAGTTGTACTCAACAGCACCTAACAACTCCTATCCTGCCCTGCCACCTTTGTAGGACTACCTGCAGTTATTCCATCTCACAGAGCTCTCCTTCTCTGAACAGCTAAATAAGAGCTCCTATTGGATGTAACCAACCTGCATTCCATTCCCA
The DNA here is from genome assembly GCA_007922755.1 of Pedetes capensis. NCBI lineage: Eukaryota > Metazoa > Chordata > Mammalia > Rodentia > Pedetidae > Pedetes > Pedetes capensis. Next base: position 109,780 of record VMDO01003916.1, read on the forward strand.
CCTCCTCAGGGTCTCCCTATAACAGTTACTACTCATATACATGTACTAAGTGCAGGACATACGATTAGCAACTTAGGTATATTTAACCCTTACCACAATCCTTGAGGGAGGTACTGTTATTTTGTCCATTTTACTGAGGAAATAGAGGCATACACAGGCTAAGTTGACTTATCCGAAGTCAAAGTCAGTGGAGTTCAAATTCTAAGGGTCCAGAGAGCTAAATATTGTATGTTACAGATTCTCTTGCCAAGAGGGTTCTGGATAGAAATTTATTCTTCAATTAAATGCACTGTTCATTCATTTAAGAAATATTTCAATTCAATTAGTATTTATTTGCTGGAGATTATCTCAGTTGCTGGAGTGGTGCTCTGTGCTCTCTGAGGCCCTGGGTTCGATCCCCAGGGAGAAGGATGTGGCAATCCATTCCCAAAGCAATCCGGAAGAAAACCTGCCATTGAGAACCCTATGAATAGCAGAGAAGCACTGACATAGTGCCAGCCATGGCACAGTGTCGGGAAGTGTTTCGTTCTGTTGTACATAGGGTCACTCTGAGTTGGACCTGACTCCACAGCACCTAAAAACAACACGTATTTATTGAGCACTATCTATGCGTTAAGCACTATTTCAGGCATTGGAGACACAACAGTAAACAAAGGAGACAAGAATCCCTGTGGTGCCTGGGCAGTTTAACACGATTCTGTAGTCCCAGCTACTCTGAAGGTTGAGAAGAAAGATGACTTGAGCCCAGATATGCCCCACAAGACAGTGCAACATAGTGAGACCGCCGTCTCTAAAACAAAATTAAGAACACATTTCTGTGGAGAAGACAATAAATATGATAAGTAAAATATATGGAAGCATGTTAGAAATAACCACCAAGGAAAAAAAGAAAATGGGGGCATCAGCTCATGAAAAGACATAAGTGAACCTCAAATATATATTACTAAGTGGAAGAAGCCAATCTGAAAACTCTACCTACTGTATGATTCCAACTACATGACATTCTTTTGTTGTTGTTTTGTTTTTTGAGACAGGGTCTCACCTTTTAGCTGAGGCTGTCCTAGAACTCACTATGTAGCCTAGGCTGACCTTGAACTGATATCCATCCTCCTGCCTCCCACTCCTGACAGCTGGGATTACAGGCATGTGCCACTATGCCCTGCTTATATGACATTCTCGAAAAGGCAAAACTATGGAGACAGTGAAAAGATCAGTGGTTGCCAAGGGCTTGGGGGCTTTAGGAAGGATGACTAGATAGAACATAGGGGATTTTTAGAGCATTGAAATCTGTATGCTACAACAACAGTGGCTAAATAACATTATACGTTTGTCAAAATCCATTGAATGTACAATGCAAAGAGTGAAGCTTAATGCAAACTACGGGCTTTGTTGTTAGGTACCGTAGAGTTGCATCCAACTCATAGGGACCCTTATAAGGTTTTCAATGGCTGATTGTTTCAGGACTGCTTCCGGAGTGGATTGACACATCCTTCTCTCATTGTTGGGGTGCTGGGGGTCAAACTGAGAGCCTTAGAGATGGCAGAGCAGCACTCTACCAACTGAGCTAAACCCCAGCCCCTGGGTTTCAGTTAATAATGTATCATAATTGGTCAATTAGTTGAAACAAATGTACCACACTGATGTAAGATATTAATAACAAGGGAAGGGGAGGGGAATATATGGGAACTATGTATACTTTCTGCCCCATTTTTCTATAAACCTTAATGGCTCTAAGAAGTGAAGTATATTAATTTAAAAACAAAATTTCAAAGCAAGGAAGGAAGACAGGACATGTGAGAGGGTTGTGATTTTAGATAGGGTGGATGAGTGAAGGCCTTTCAGATAAAGTGGTGGTGATTAAGCAAAGGCCCAAAGGAGGTAGAGGAACAACAGCTGATCTTTTTACTGTCTCCATAGTTTTGCCTTTTCTAGAATGTCATATAAGAAAGAACAGGTACAAAAGTTCTCAGGTAAGATGTGATCCAGAGAGGTCAGTGGGGAGGGGGTGGGTCAGATTGTAAAGTGATCTAGGAACAATAGAAAGGTCTGGCATTTTCTCAGAGTGGGATAGGAAGCCATCAAAAAGAGACAAATGAGCCAGGTATGGTGGCACACACCTGTAGCCTTAGCACTTGGGAGATTGCAAGTTCCACACCAGCCTGGCTACATGGCAAAACTCTATATAAAAAAATTAAAAATAAATTTAAAATGAAAACAACAACAGAGAGAGATTAGGATGTGAATGTCACTCAGTGGCAGAGTGCCTGCCTCACATCTGTGAGGCCCTGGCTTCCCAGCGCCAAATAAAGAAGAAAAAAAAAAAAAAGTAGGGGTTGGGGGATATTGAGTAAGATGGTACGGTGTCTTGACTTTCCTTTTAAAAGGATTGGAAGTGGTATGCAAGAGAAAGACACCCCAAAGTGTGGGGCCTGGGGAAGTACAAGCATGATGTTGCCATTTCCTGAGCTGGAAAGACTACAAGGAGAAGCAGGTTTCAGGAGTTAGGTCATCAGTTCAATCTCAATCATCTTGAGTTACTACATATCCAAATGGAGACAGAAATTTGAATGTCATCAGCTTACACATAGTATTTAAAGTCCAGGTCAGCATGAATGAGGTCATCCAGGGAATGTATGAAGACAGACAGAAAGAAAAATCCATGAATGAGTCACAGTGAACTCCAAGTTTGAAAGGCTAGGGATGAGAACATTCAAAAGAGACTGAGAAAGAAGAGCAAAGAGAGGAAAGAAGGAACCAGGAGAGTGTTGTTACCTTGAAGCCAAAGAAAGTGTTTGATAGCAGAAAAGGAGAGAGTGATAAATTGTCAGATGCCAGGAAGATGTAGAATAGGCTGAGAATTAACTGATGGACTAAAGCAAAATGGAGGTCATCAGTGATCAGGAAAAGGACAGATTTGGTAGATTGGCAGGGACAAAAGCTTTCATGGAATGTGTACAAAAGAATAGAGGAGGGAACCAGGCATGGTGGTGCACGCTTGTAATCCCAGCAACTCTGGAGGCAGAGGCAGGAGGATCTCAAGTTCAAGACCAAAGGCAGTCTGGGTAATTTAGCGAGGCCCTGTCTCAAAAAGTAAAAAAGTAGGCTGAGGGCGCAGCTCAGTGGTATAGCACTTGCAAAGCATGCAAGCATGAGGCCCTGGGTTCAACCTGCCAGTACCGCAAAAAAAAAAAAAAAAAAGAATGGAGGAGGGAGAAAGAAAAGGAAGACACTGACTAGACAATTGTTTCAAAGGAGGAAAGGAGAGAGACAGGGAGGTAAGTGGAGGGGAAAGAGCAATGAGGAACAGACTTTAATTAATTTATTATTTTTACATATACACTTTCTTTTGTTTTATAAGACAGGGTTTCATAGCCCAGGCTGGTCTGGAACTCTCTCTGTTGCCCAGCCTTGCCCTGATTTCTTGATCCTGCTGCCTCAGCCTCCAGAGGCTGGGATTACAGGCATGTGCCACCAAGCTCAACCAGAAAAGGACTTTTAACATGAAAAAAATGGAAGCCCAGTGCAGCGCATAGCTGTATTCCTAGCACTTGGGAGGCTGAGGCAGGAGGATCAATACAAGTTCCAGGCCAGCCTGGGCTACAAAGCAAGAGTCAATGAGAGAAAGAAAGAAGGAGAGAGGAAGGAAGGAAGGAAGGAAGGAAGGAAGAAGAGAGGAAGGAAGGAAGAAGGAAGGAAGGAAGGAAGGAAGGAAGGAAGAGAGGGAGGAAGAGAGTGAGAGGGGAAGGAAGGAAGGAAGGAAGGAAGGAGAGAGAGAGAGAGAGAGAGAGAGAGAGAGAATCATGGGGAAAAGATCCTGTAGAGAGGAAAACTGAACATGTAGAGCACTTGCCTAATATTCACAAGGCCCTGGGTTCAATCCCAGCACCATACAAAAAAAGAAACCTCATCATCCATCATCCTCTAAGAATGAGGATGATAGAGAGTCTAGGAGTTTGAAGAGAGAAATTCTAGGAAACAGGCATTCAGGAGAGAGAAATGGACTAGGACAGGAAATCAAGGGACTGAGAGGACAACAAGCTGGAGGACTCATTTGCATGGATATTGAAATAATCAAAAATTATGATAGGAATAGTGTAGGAGAGAATGACAAGTAGAGTGGAGGCAATAGATGGTAGCAACAGAGAGAGGTGAGGGGTGGTATACTCACAAAGTGACTTTATGACACGAGTTTGTGTGTATGCATCTGTACGCACATTTCTAGCCCCCAAAGTTTCCCACATTCCCTTTCCCGGGCAATAGTTACCTTTTTTCTATCAACAGTGTTTACTTTGCCTGATCGTGGTCATACAAGTAGAATCATACAGAATATAATTTTTGTGTGTTTAGCTTCTTTCAACATTTTCTTTGGGAGCGCTAATCATTTTGTAAAAATAGCCAGTTCTTTTTTTTTTTTTTTTTTTTTTTTTTGAGACAGGGTAACTTTTTTTGAGACAGGCTAACTTTGAATTCCCTGGGTAACCCAGGCTGCCCTTGAACTCACAACTCTCCTGCTAGCCTTTTTGTTTTTTCCAGCACCCCACTATTTTTTTGTTTTAACAAAGTCCTGCTGTGTAGTGCTTGAACTCAAGGTTGTCCTTAAAACTGGCAACCCTCCTGCCTCAGCCTTCCATGTGCTGGAATTGCAGGTAAGTACCATCACACCTGGCTAGCTTGTTCCTTTTGTGTCCTGTATAATATTTAATTTTATGAATAAATTTTAGTTTTTCCATTCTACCATTGATAGGCATTTCAGTTGTATCTATTTTCAGCTATTATGAATGAAAATAATTTTGTACCTATAGTTTGATTAGGGGCTGGAGTTTAACTTAGTTGGTGGAGTGCCACTCTGCACTCTCTGAGGTCCTCAGTTCAATCCCCAGCACTGAAAAAATGGGAGAAAGACATAGCAATTCACTTCTAAAGCAATCCCAAAACAATTAGCTATTGAAAACCCTATGAGGATCACTATGAATCAGACCCAACTCCACAGCACCTAACAACAACATATTTTGATGAAGAGATGCACTGATTTTTCTTGGCCAAATAGCTGAATCATAGGGTATGCATAGCTTTAGCAATAGTAGATATAGCCAGTTTTCAAAAGTCCTCCAGTTTACACTTCCACCAGCAACACATGACTGTCCTATGTGTCCCAGAAAAGCCTCACCGATACTTGGTATTTTCAAGCCTTTTAGTTTTCATTATTATAGTGGACACATTTTGATATTTCATTGTGGCTTTAATTTACATTTCCCTGATGAAAATTGTTATGCATTTACTCTTTTTGTTTTGTTTTGTTTTGTTTTTATATAGAGTTTCACTGTATGGCCCAGGCTGGTCTTGAACACGAATTGATCTTTCCTCAGCCTCCCAAGTGCTGGGATTACAGACAGGTGTCACAATGCCCAGCTTTCTTTTCATTATTCTTATTGGCCATTTGGATTTACTCATTTAAAGTGCTTTTACAGGTCTTTTGCCATGATTTTATTGTTGTTGTTGTTTCTTATTGATTTTTCTGTTAGTTGAATATAAGTCCTTTGCCAAGTGTGTTAACTACAGGTACTTCCTTCCAGTCTATGGGGCATTTTTTTAAAAACATTCTTTAATAATTGAAATTTTATTGGTTGTGTTGAAAATAAGTACACAGGCATTTCAATTTGTACACAATTGTTAACATATGTACTAGTGTCGGGGTTTTAGCTCTAGCCCAGCTAAAGTTAGGGCCAAACCCTCAATATAAAACGTGGCCGGTGTCGGGAAAGAAGGACCTCAGGAGACCTTCAGATGGTTGGAAAAGAACAGGGAAGGTTTATTGGGGTGCTCCCCTTATGGAGAGCAAGGAGCAAGCAGCCCCTATAGAGCAAGGCTCTATCCCTTTAAGTGCTGGCTCTAGGCCTGCAGCATGGAATGCTGCAGGCTAAGTGCTGGTACAGCTCAGCCTTAAAGGCACAGCCACAGCCGCTGGTGTTCCGTGGAGGTCTGATGGTCTTGACTCTCGCGGCTCGCCTTCTTTACCCCCCTCCTTCCCAAGGATGGGAGGAGTTGGGAGGCTCTTCGTGGCTTGCTAGATGCCTTTGGCTCTTCGGGGTCCCTGGGCTTGATCTCGCTGGCTTGCTAGATGGTCTTGATGGAGTAGGGAGCGCTGGTCCAGGTGATGAGGTTCAGGAGATGGTCAGAGAGGTGAGGATTAGAGGAGTGAGATGGGGTCGAGCCCTACTTTTATAGGGTCCTGGAGGGGTCACATGGTGGGGTTCAGCCAATCAGGGCACACAGCTGGCT